>AWWV01013496.1:0-45144 GCA_001974805.1 Corchorus capsularis | reverse complement strand
CGGCCTTGCCATGGCTAGCCGCCCAGCGTGGGCGGCCTTGCCCATGGCTGGCCGCCCAGCGTGGGCGGCTCCGCCATTTTTTTTTTAATTTTTAATTTTTTTTAAAATTTTTTAAAAGATTTTTTACATCAACCCATGTTATCGTCCATTTCCGGAGTTCTCGACTTGTTTCACGTTAGTAATTAGATTGGAGATTTCAGAGGATTTGAAATATTACAAAATGGAGTAAAGGGCAAAAGTGTCAAAAATTATAAAAAGGGGGGCGGTAAATAGCAAACCCCTTAAATTGAAGGAATTCAATGTCCCATAAATATAAGAATTTGAGGTTCGAGTCTTGTGAATGGAGGAAATATTTGAGGTCCGACATATACAACTCGACCTTTTATTAGTTAAGATTTGATGTAACTATCAAATACTAAAGGGTTTATACCAAATAAAATATTATGATCGATCGTTACACACATGTTTAACATAATATATACTTATACTATATATTATTTTTGTCCCCTATGGAATTTACTCACAAGCCCTTTCAACTTTTAACCTGGAACAACCTTATCGCCCAATTTTGGTCTTTTCTCAAATGGCTTATTATTTTAAAATCCTTCTAATCTTAACCCCTTTTCTAAAAATACAATGTCTTTTTATGTAATTTTAGAATCTAACTTCAATTAATAGTGTTCCCATCATTTTAAATGCATGATTAATGGTGTTCCCACCTTTTTAAATTCCACATATGCTAATCTATTGACTATTGGGTTTTATGAGGATTTTGTAATTTTATATGTTGCTCAAGGCTTTTTCCTTTTTCAACCCATTTTTCCAGTCCATTTTCATTGGGTCCGTTTACGGTTTGCACACAAATATTCAGTTTACATTTAGTACGACCTCTATGATGTATTCTTTGATGATTGAGTGTGTTGGGATATTAGAGTAAATTGCATTTTCTGAAATTATTAACATACTAAGTGCGCTTTTTATAGACCATATTAATTGTTTTTCAAGACGGTGCTTGCTGAAAGTTCCTTTCAACTTTTCACCTGGGACAACCTTTTCGTCCCGTTTGGTCTTTTCTCCATTTACTAATTACTAATCCTTATGTTCTATATGGTTTGTGTTGGATTGTGAAAGTAAATTTCAGTTGTTGTTGACTATTTTTTAGATGATTAACTATGTTCACACACATTAGTGTGTTTTAATGGACCGTTTTAAATGTCAAGGACAAATGATCATTTCTACACTTGCCTATATTTTTGGGGCTTTTTTTTTTAATTAGAAGAGCTATAGTTGTTTTGCTAAAGACCTATTTTTATTCTATACTCATCTAACTCCATTAATAGTGTGAAAAATATCAGAATGTATTAAACTGTTTAGAATGAATGCAAACACTTTTTCTTTTGGCACAAAAATGCAAGCACTTTTAAACATATTTTATTTCACTTTAGAAAAAACAAGATGAATAGATTTACAATGTCTTATATCTTACTTTCTGTAATTGTTTATAAAACAGATACATCAAATAAACAAAAATATTTCACATAAAAGCATTCCTGTAGCGCAAGCGCAGACTATCCCTCTTGTTTATATTATTATAAAATAGAAATTGACATTCATTTTATTCAAAACAAAGTTAGCAAATGGAAAGTCGTTCATATAGTGCAAGAGAATCAAAATCACGCTTCAAATTGCTTAGCTGAAATGGGAGTATCCAGAAAGGCATAATGACCATTTTCCCCTAAATTTTTATAAAAGGGAAATTTCTTCCCCTTTAATTTGGAATTAGTTCTTAAAGTATAAAAATGGTGACAATTTGACTGAACTTTTAATTTGGAACTTTCACCTCTAAACTATTAAAATCGGGACAATTTCCTTCCAAGAAATGATGACATTATATCAGATTAACAGTTTTTGGGCCACATCGACAATTTTTTATGACCAGGAGATAATTACCCTGATTTTGATAGTTTATGGAGTAAAAGTTCTAAATTAAGAGATGTTCGTATTGTAAAAGTTTAGGTGGGAAAATGGTCATTAAGCCTATCAAGAAGTGTTGATATATATGTTGGTCTTTTTAAACTAATTTATTTTGTTTCCTTTTAACTAGACTTGTTCATGGGTCGGGTCGGGTTCGGGCCGGACTTTTACTATATAATTGCATAAATCTTGCAAGCTCGGACCCGGCCTGACATTCGGGCTTGGTCATTTGACCAAAATCCGCCCGTATTTATATTCTCATGTCCAAGACCCGTACAGGTCCGTCCGTTTTATTTTTTTTTTAATTTTTTTCTTAAATAATAATAATAAAATAATTATATATTAAACTTTTAAAAAAAATGAATATGGTAAATTTTTTACTAGCCATATTTTTTTAAAATATATTTTATATAGTATAATATATATATATATATATTGTGATGTTATATTTTGTACATATATATATATAACTAATAAAAATATTAAATATTATAATATAATATATACTACAACACGGGCCGGGTCGGACTCGGGTTTTTAACAAGAAACCAAGGCTCGGCCCGTTTGTAAACGGGTCTCATTTTTTTTTTTGTCAAAAACTCAATTTTCAGGTTTTAAATTTTTGTTCAAACCCTTCCATTTTTCGGACGGGCCTTCAGGTCTTTGAGCATATCTACTTTTAACCTTTGTGTTGTTCCTTATTCTTCCATTATTAATTAATAATAATATTCTACCTTTCAAGAAAAAGGTAAAAAGTTAGCAAAATAATTTAAAGAACATAAAAGAGGGAAAAAAGAAAAAAGAAAAGACAAACATGATCTACGTGAGAGGGTCCCTCTTCCCAAAAGAATGATCAAGAAAATGCATGGAAGGCACACATATTTCATGACACAACTAACATCAATCGTGTTAAACTTAAATAGAGGAAAGCTAATCTCACATAGATGCTCACTTGGGCGTCGGCATATAAATGGTTAAATTTTTTTTTTTTGAGACAACTGAAATTTCATTAAACTATAAAATCAGGGTTATATATACTAGGAGACAAACTCTCACACCGCACAAAATCAACACATATTTGTATCAATTGATGTGCAATTACATTAGCGATTCCCTATGAACATGTACGATTCTACAATGATCAAATAAGAAAACTAACTCCCTAATCAAAAGGATATAAATGGTTAAAATTCGAACACTTACTACATATATATAATATATTTATATTCGTGTTTCACTTACCACAATCCCTCGTTAGTAGGTCGTGTAAGGTTGAAAAATTCCAAAATAAAAATCCTTTTGATTCGTAAATCTCAAATATGGGTTAATGATTACTTTGACATTAGAGATAAGAAATTTTCGACATAAAAATTGGTAGATGCTCTTTGGTGTAAATTAAAAGTATTTACAACTTTTAGATAAAACTCTCCTAGCTACAAATTAGAAATAGTTTATAGAAAACTAGAAATAACAGCAATTTGGTTTTCCCTGTTTTTAACTTTGAATTTTTTTTTTTTAATGTTTCACCATCATGGAATATACAGTCAAAAAAGATGGGCAATATCGGTTGGCAAATCAGGCTCAAAGTAACTAAGCAAGCTGCTGTATAAGGAATCATTCATTGGTACGATTTGTTTCCCTCGTTAGAAAAGAGATGTGAACGTCAGTCAGCTTCTGCTTTAAAAGTTGCCAATAAGCTACACAATTTTGTTCTTGTCCACAATCATTTTGATTTCGGATTTATTACTATATATATACTGTTTATCCTATTATTCTCAATGCAGTTAAGATATCAGCATTCTAATTTTAGTTTCTTAATAATTATGTAAGTTATGACCTGTAACTTCGTATTATTCACGTTGGTAGTCATGTTAAGTCTAGATTTTTCTTAATAATTTTGTTCATGACTTGAATAGCATCATCAATAGCATTCCATCCTCACTCAAAATTGTTTATCCTTTATGGAAAAATTGAGTAGTAGAAATCCACTATATATCTTTCAAGAAGATAATAAGTATGCAGATTTCTTGACAAATTGAGCTTCACGTTATGTTCGAGGAACGGCCATTTTGGATGCTCTACTTCTGCATCTTATTCCATATTTCTATTGTTAGAAGATGATGCAATAGAACGAAATTACTCTGTGAAAGTAGTCTTATTAGTATATACCAAAAAAAGTTCAATTGCACATTACCTTTTCAAGTGAAGTAGTGTTTTAAGAATATGAGATTTATCCTAAAGAATTTATCCACCTCCTTTCAATGTTTTTTATTTTTGATAAGGATATTAAGGGCGCAATATATCATCTTCCTAAGTATCCTTAGCATTCAATATGGGACAAGGTAATCTCCGGCCAAAAAAAAAAAGAAAGAAGAAAAGATTAGGTACCCATAAAAATCTCATTACAATATAATGTTAGACGAAACATGATCTCTAAATCTAACTATCTAAGAAACATGCGCATGTACTAGTTGAATAAAGTGCTCGAGTGATGAATTTCATTTGAAACTTACTAACTATATATTTAGCATTAATTTCTAATTAAGAACTCCTTTTGTTGGTTTTTCTTTTCTTTTCTTTTCTTTTCTTTTTGTACATAGTAGAAAGTAAAATGAGGGATTACATCTCTCATACTCGAGACCTCTTAATGAATTTCACCAACCTTTTGGCTTTTGCTGTTTTGCATGATAAATTTTATTGTAAATAAATTTAAATTAGGGACTATTAGAAGTGATGTAATAAAAGCATTCTTGTTTTTACAATGGTTATTAATTCTTTCTTTCTTCCCACCGGATATATATTATAATAATAGAGGGGGCATGTTTTACATGGGAAATAGATTACTAATTACTATGAAATGAAGAACTGTTTTCAGGTTGAGAGAAGGTTGTTGTTGTTGTCAGCTGTCAAAGATCAAAGCTAGGGCTTTGACAGCCCAATGCCTTTACAACTCAGTATCAAAATCAACAATTAGGAAAAGGTCAACTTATGCTCTCATTATAAGAGAAGACTTTCTAGTTGCTTTTCTTACTCAAATCCTACTTTTCCCAACACAAAATCTGGTGCCCCTTTGGTTGGTTTCACCTTTTCACCATTGTGTTTTCCCCAAATTACCCCTATAAAGTCTCTAATCCTATCCATTAACCACGTCAGTCTCATGTTGCTCAATGCTCAATGCTCAAGCTCTTTCCTTTATTCTTTTCCCAGGAGAGAAAAAAAAAGGAAAAAAAAAAAAAAAACTTCCCATTTCAAGAGAAACCCCAAATTCTAATTGGAATTTGGAAGCTGCCAAAACCAAGTACCAACTTGTTAGTTTAAAAGATTTTTGAGAATAATTCAACTCAATCAAGCAAATGTTTTGAAGAACTTTGATCCCACTTGTGTCTTGAATTTGATGAAACAAGGTGAGGAGACATGTCCTAATTAAAATGTCCTTTACCTCTATAATTGTCTTCAACAAACTATTGCAATTTTGTATAATGAAATGAAATGATTGATTTATTTTTTATATAGGAAAAGACCGTTTAACTTGATATCAACTTTTATGATTCAACTATTGAATCAACAGAGAAGGATTTGGTAGTTTGCATTATTATCAAACAGAAATTTGCTATTCTACACAACATCAATGTGAATTATGAAAAAAACTATCTTGGTAAGTACTAATGCAACTTCATACTATAAAACTCAGTTCTGTATAAAACTAAAAGAGAATCATTAATTGGTCTTACACAATTATTCATCATTAAAGGGTTTTAAAAGAAAGATTATGACATTTCACATCAAAAATGGGTATTAAGAGGATTTCATTTTGACTTAATTAGTTGCAATATAAAAAAGTAATAAGCATTAAGTACCTTGTGGTTAAGTATGTTTTTCCATTTTTTCTATCAATGAATGTTTAACTAACTAACCATGGTCATGATTAACCTTTGCTAATTTAGTTGCAATGTTTGATTGAAGGGATTATTTGTGATAGCATTCCCCAAAGAACATTTTGCAATGGAAGCATGTGCTAAAGGATGTGCAAAAGAATAAATCAAGTAATAAACACAAAAGGAAAATCCCACATGGCCAACTACACCCACATGCCAATAATCTTATCTTGGCATCATATAATATAAATTTATATATATATATATTAATATCATTATTAAACTACTCATAAGATAGATATACCAAACATGAGTAATATTATATGGAGAGACCAATCCTTTTCCTAACCAATTTTTTTTCTCCACCTCTCAAATCCTCTTCTAGTTTTTCCATCCCATCCCCCCACATCCCACCAACAAAAATTGAAAGATCTTTTTAGTTTTAGTTTAATGCCCCGAACTCCAAAGCCCAAAGAGCAATCTGCCATTTTTTTTCCAGCTTTAATCTTTCATAAGAAAAGGGGAAGAAAAAAATATTGTAAAGAAAGAGAACCTAAAAGTAACCTTCCCAAATTTCTCAATTTGTTTGGTCATTTTATCTTTTCTTCAACCCCAACCCCTTCCTTCTCATCATCTTCATCTTCTTCTTGTTTCTTGCAAGGCTCTTCAAATTCAGCAGTAAACCCTTCTTCTTTAGGAGTCTCCAAAGGCCTTTTTTCCTGTTCTTCATCTTCCAAATCATCAAAATTTTTCTCCATCAAATTCCCACTATTCAATATTTTCCTTTCTGCCCTTGTCTTTCAATGCTTCCAACAACTCCTTGACAGCTTTTTGCTTGTATCTTCGGTTCTTGATTAAAACCTCACTAATATCAGCTGGAGTCATCTCTGCCTTGTCAACAACTTGCTCCAGTTGCTTCAAAACCTCACCATCCAAATCGCTTTCCTCGTACCCCAGATAATTCTTGATCAAAATCTTCAATGCAGGATACGAACAATAGCTCATGTAAATATGCATATCCATTCTTCCACTTCGGAGCAATGCAGGGTCAAGCTTCTCAATGTGGTTTGTTGTGAAGACGAAAATCCTTTCACTCCCACAACAAGACCATAATCCATCTGTGAAATTCAACAGCCCTGAGAGGGTGATTGAATTCCCTCCTCCTTCTTCACCGTCGCAAACAGAGGTCGACCCACATCTTATTTCAGGCTCATAGTAGCTCCTTGGATTGTTGTTGCTGTTGTTATTTTTCTTCCTGTTAGTCAAATTAATGGAGCAATCGATGTCTTCAATGACAATAATGGACTTGGAGCTTGTTTTCATCAAGAGTTTCCTGAGCTCGGAATTATTATGGACCTCAGTCAATTCAAGATCATAGATATCATAGCTTAAGTAATTAGCCATGGCTGCAATCATGCTGGATTTCCCTGTCCCTGGAGTACCATATAGTAAATACCCTCTTTTCCAGGCTCTCCCTGTCTTCTGATAAAAGGATTGGCCGTTGGCGAAATCCAAAAGATCATCCATGATCTCTTGCTTCTTTAATGGATCCATAGCCAATGTGTCGAAAGTGCTGGGATGCTTGAATGGAACAGACTCCCATGGATGTCCCCTAGAATCCAAAGATCCACCGCGCGAATTCGTGTACAAAAGCCGGTCTTGATTCTTCCTTCGAATATCATTAGCCTTTTCCATTATGTAATCCAAGTAGGAATCAAGAATCAAGGATTTGTCTCTCTTTTTGATTCGGAGAGTGAACCCTCTCTTCTCTTCGGGCAAGGGTCGCCATGAGAAGGTTTGGGATTGCCGTTGAGTGACGACGTGTTCCCAGAGCATGTTGACGCCGTTAAAGGTGTCGACGATGCTATCATTGTTGGAGAGGCCGAAGGTAATGGCGCTGGAATTGAGAGCGCGAGTGAGGCTCAAGCGGCTTCCATTGATGGAAACATAGGAGCTGAGATAGAGTTGGACAGCGTTGTAGAGCTCGTTGGTGTTGACACCGTCGATTTCGGTGATGTCGAAGTAGCAGTAGAACGAGAACAAATGAAAGATCCGGTTGAAGAATTTGAGACAGGCGAAGCGGAGTTCAGGTGGGAAAATGACTTGGAGGAGGCTCTGGCAAAAGGCCAAAACTCCTAGTAACGAAGCAAAAGAAGTCCAATATTCTTTCATATTTGTATTGGATATATGGATTGAAGAAGATGGAAGATGAGATGAAGAAAGAAGAAAAGGGTATTGGGTTAATTTATAGAGAAAGGAGTTGAGGAATTTCTTGAGTGGGGAAAATTGGGAGAAAGAAAAAAACTTGTGGAGAGAAAGGGAGAGAATAAAGGAAAAGGAGGGAAAGGCTCAAAAGGGGTGGTGAAAGCATTTGAGTTTCAGATGGGTAGAGATTGGCTGGCTAGGGGGATATAAGTACAAGGAAAACAGCAAGGTGGGGAGGAAAAAAACAAAAAGGATTTTTGGAGTTTTGAGTTGGGAAGAGATCAGAAATGGGTCCTATCTCTGTTTTGAAGGGCTTGAGCTCTTTGGGTGACTTACAGGAGGTTTTGTTAGGTTCCTACTTACCCCTTTTTCTTATAGCCTATTATCAATATTTTGAATATTAACTCTTTTTCGGTCCGACTGCTAAAAGGTCTTTTGTAGTAAGGTCAGGTAAGGTCACGTAATAATAGACGTTAGATTGGAATCTTTCATTTCTATCCCTTAGATGCAAAAGTGGTTTCGTGGGTCCTAAAAAGGGGAACCGGTTGGGAATAAAGCATGGTGAAAGTGAATTTTACATTTTACTATTCAACTTTTTCAGACTTCTGCAGTGGAGAGAGAAAAGGAATTAAATGGGTGTCGTGTCTAGTGCGAACCACATGCACAAGGTCGTTGGATTTTTTTTTTTGAACAAAAGGTCGTTGACCATGGATAAGCATGAAAAGTGACTGGGTTGAATATTCTTATGGCTTTGGTTGACATAACGTTGCCGTTTTGATAGCCTTTAAGGTTTTTACACCTTCTTATTATTATTATTATTATTATTATTATTATTATTATTATCTATATATATACTATATATAAAAGTACGAGTTTTGAGAAACTTTTGAAACGCCTATTTTACCCTTATTATTATTATTATTATTATTATTATTATTATTATTATCATCATCATCATCTATCTATATACTATATATAAAAGTACGAGTTTTGAGAAACTTTTGAAACGCCTATTTTACCCTTATTTGCTTTTAATTAAATCTACCAAATATATATCTCAAATTTACGTCAATTCAAAGTAGAGTAGAAGTTTTTAAAAATTTAAACTTCTTGAACCAAACGTTTATCCAAAAAATTCCAATTCTATTGCCAATGCTGTTATTAAAACGTTTCATGTTGTTCAATAGACAGAAAATGAAAATGAAATTTCAAGTGGGCCAGCTTTGGAGAAAAAGAATGATTTACGTTTCTAATATTAATAGAAAATTTTGCATTTTAATTTGCTTGATAATTTTGATTTGATAATATATAATATAACAAAATACTTTTTAATTGAAATTTTATAATCATTAGACTTCTAACACTAACACAAACTATTTCTTTGTATCCTTATGAAATTACATTTCTTATTAGTATATAATAATATATATACTAATAAGCTCTTCCTCATCATTTAATCCATCTTCTGCATTGTCTCTTCTATGTGTTATTTCTCTGTCCTCTATCTTTGTGAATTTGGCTTTTCCATGATTTTGTTATGGTCTGTTACTTATTTCTTTTATTTTTTTCACTAATATATTAACTAACAATATGACTTGTTTTTAGCTGCCTTAAAAAGGATGGATGGTAGTATTGATGTGACGGATATGAAGGTATGATGTCAACAACCTTCTCTTTTTTTTTTTCTACTTTTTTTCTTCTCAATTGATTTAAATTTCTAGGATATTGAGGGTAGGAAGTAGGTACTTTTAATGTATTTTATTTTCATGTTTTTTATTCATATGTATATCTAAAACCATTAATTTGTTTTATAATTTATTTTTCAATTTCATTATTTATAAGTAATATATTTTCCTTTATTTCCAGGCTAAGAAGAAATTAATTGACGCACACGTAATGATCGAAGAAAAAACCTTCAATATCTTAGGCATAGTCAATACTCAATACAAAAGGATATCATTGAGGTAGTATTGGTGACAATAGAAAAAAACATGATCTACGAAACAAGGACAACAAATGAAGACAAAAAATTTCTTATGTATAGCTGCTTAGCACCTTAGTATTTGGTATTTATATAGATTATTTTTATGCATATGAATATTCATTCATGACAAAATAAAAATCTTATGAAATTATGATTTGATTTGTGAATTTAGCTAATTATTCAGATTTGTGACATTCTGAAATATTTTCATAGTTTGGGTTCGTTCGGTTGGGTCTTTCTTTTGGCCCCATTCTAATTGGACTTTTTAGAGCTTATCATGGTAAACAGTCTCTAAAAATAACTAAATTTTGAATCAATAGTCTATTCAATTATTATTGGTAAATTACAATGATTTTATAAGTTTTTGTTTTATTTGAGATTTCTAAGTTCCAATCTTATAAATTCAAAAAAAAAAATCCTTACAAAAGCTTTTTTATTAATTAATTAAGGTTGTATATCCACATTTGTATGTCTCAAGATCAAAATTCATAAGTTATCAATGCAATCCGAATGGGTCATTTTACATGGATCTACGCACAATTACTTTGAGAAGATGAACAATTACTTTGCTTTTGAATGTGATAAACCCTAAACTTATATATTAATTAATCAATCAGCATCATTTTCCCTTGTCTTTTTTATATGTTTTCAATACGTAAAAAGATATACATCCCTGAATCGTTGACGGGGAAATTCTAAAGAGATATACAAAGAATTGCAAAGCACTCACTTTTGATTTAATTGAATATTTGTATCTCTTATTATTTTAAAGTAATTAAACATTCATACGCGTCCTGCAACTAAATTAATTGAATATATTTTTCACCTCTTATTTTCAAGGATTTTAAAGATTCTCGAAATTCTATAGTTTCGTTATTTATATTTCATAATGGGATCATAAAAAATAGTGTAATTATCATAATTTAACAGAGATGTTATCTTTGAATATTTTATTTAAACACGTTGCGCCACGTGCAACATACGTGAAAGCTAAAACTAGTTATTATATATATACTATAGTCCATGAAAAACTGCCTTGAATATTTTCAATACATTATATTTTTTATTATCCGTTTAAATTTTCAAATGTTAGGAGATATTAGAGCTTACAAAGTGGAAAATGAGATTTTATATGCAAGTTAGTTTACACGGAAGAAAAAATTTATATATGTAAATTAACAAATAATAACGCAATATATATATATATATATTTATTTATTTATATATTATTTCTAACTACTATGAAAATTACTTAAAGGCCAAATTGAGGATTAATGTGGTGTCACCTTTTGACTTTTTTTGATCTTTTCTCACTTTTCGGATGACTAAAAAGCCCATCTATGAGTTTCCCATATTCCTTTTCCTGATACCATTTTTTGTAATTACTCATTTCCCTTCCTTAATTGCTTTTAATTAATGTTTCTACCTCCTTTTCTTTTTTCCTCTCACTAGCTAAGCTAGTGCTTCCTTTCAACTCCTCAGTGTCGATCAATCTTCAGGTTTGTCAAAAATCAAATATTTCATTACTCCCCTCTGTTATCACCTTCACATCTCTTTCCTTTTTCTTCTCCTTCCCCAACCTTTCACCATGGACCGTTCAATGTTTTTCTCCTTCTGAATTAAATCACTCTTTCTTCAACGCATCTATTATTATCCAATTAACACCATATTCTATTATCTCTTTGCACTACAAATAAAAACATGTTCTTTGACCTTTTTAGTTTTGCATGTCTAAAAAGTTAGCTTAGACAATATTAAAACTAATCCATTTAAATTGCATTTTTACTGCAACCTTATATAATTCAATCAATTAATCAAGCATCACTCTCTAGAACAAAGAATGTCAGTGGATCTTATATAAATGATTTTTTTTGAAAAGTAATCTTATATAAATGATTATATTAATATCCTTATTCAATCGATTCAATCGGTTAAAGATGAGCTAAATCTGCAAGTGCATAGAGTCAGTTGAAGTAATATAAACCTAGAGTAATCCAGGTATTGAACCCACAAGGAACAATTAATTTCTACTATAATTAATTCTATCAAGAGAAGGAAAATTGAGAGTGATCAAAACAATTTAAATTAAAAATAATGAAATTATAAAAGCAGAGAATTAAATAAGATTGTGAAGACAATAATTAAAAGGCTTAGGGCTTCAGGTTTCATCTAATTGGGAAATTACTACTCAATCTATGAATTAATTTGATGCAAAGTTAGAATAGAATTACACTTAATTACCTATGTGCACCGTCAAGTCAACACAAGAATAACTAATTAATTAGATTCACTATCCGTCGATGTCAACCTAATTAAGTAGATTCATTAAGAACAAGTAATTATTCACCTATCAAATTAGCTTAAGATTCATGTCTTATCCAGTCTAACCTGTTTGTTTTCCTAGTGCGCAGATTATGCTTCACCCGTCAGTACATGACACAATCCCTAAGATAAACTATATGATGGTCAGGCATATAATTTGCATGAAGAACAAGAAAAACAAATCCAACTTGAAAAGATCAATTCAAAACATAAAATCAAATATTAATCCCCAATTGGCTACACCTAAAACCCTAATTAAGAAATTAGCTACTCATCAACATGAATAAAACACAAGAATAATTTTATTGAAGAACATAAACATAAAAGAGAAAGAGTAAAGAAATCTTAGACTCAATCTCCAAGGAAATCTTCTCTCCAACAAGGAATAGTTGTGATGAGCCCCAAAAGTCCTTGAAAATAATCCTAAAAGTCTGTATTTATAGTGATACAAAAAGTCCTAAACTAGTTTGGACTAATCAGGGGTAAAATCGGAAAATTGGGAAAAATAGGCAGAATTTACGTCAGGCACAACCGGGGGCTTGGTTGGGGGTCAAGTGGGCTCCCGGTTAGGATAGTGAGTTTGCAAATCTGGAGATTTCAATCGGGCTCCCAGCTAAGGTGTAATCGGGCTCCCAGTTGAACTCCATCAGGATTTTGCCAAGTCTTCAACTTCCTTCATTGGTTCACTCTCTTCAAGTTCAAATTAGCTTCCGAATCCTGAATGAAAGTTGTAGAGTCTTGAATCCTCTTTCCACGGGTACTTGAATCGCCTAAAACGGATCTCCGGATTGAAAGTTACGATTTTCTCCCTAAAATCACTCCAAAATCACCTATAAGCTCAAAAACACAAAATGTGAAAGTACTTCATAAATAGCATAGAAAGTGCAATAATAATGCTCAAAATATAATCTAAATATACTCTAAAAAGTGTAAATTATTGCACTTATCAAATTCCCCCTTTTTGCTTGTCCTCAAGTAAAACTAAAAACAAAAATAAATTCCTAAACTAATGCAAGATATTGATTCCAATTTCGTAGGTCTACGGCGGCATTTAGCACGTGACGCAAGCCTTTAAACCCCTATGTGACCATAGTAGAGGAGTTATAGTCTCCTGAGGGCTTAACGATACCCACAAACAATGCTACATGTGAAAGTGAGTTTCAAAAACAATTTAAGAACAATTTTCAAAAATTAATTTAAGTAAAGTAGGCTGCAAACTTCAAAGGGTTGGATACTTCTCAAAACTAGTGATTATCTAACAAAGTAAAGCACAAATGGTTAGTTTATCATCCAAATCATTTGCCTCAAAAAGAGTAATAAGTAAACAATTTTTAAGAGTTACTTACCATAGGCTTGTATCTCATCTACATCTCCACTACAACCATATCAAACCACAAACTAAAATATATATGCATGTGTATGAGTCGAAAGGTCTTTATAAGAGTTGTATGGGGCCAAGGGACAGTGAGTTAAGAAAGAAAGGATAAGGAAAATCAAAGTATTCAAGAATTTAGTAAGATGGACTCAAATTAATCAAAATGAAGCACAACTATTCCATCAAATAATCAAGAGATTGTTTAACATTTGATAGCTCTTCCTTCATCACAACTCCACTAATTCTACAATTTTTTTTCTTTCTTGAACAATCAGTGCCAATTTTGGAGTGTTTTTTTCTTTTCTTTTTTTTTCACTTTTTCTTCTTTCTTTTTTTTTTCTTCATAGGGACAATGTCTTTGACATCTTCTCCCCTTTTATTTGGAAACTACTCACTTACAACAAATTTTTTTATACACTTCACTATCTACCATCTCACTTTCTCATTTCACTAGTTTCCCCCACACTTATTTTGATCTCAATCCTTTTTTCATCAAACAACAAAAAGATCATCAAGCACTAAGAATCAAAATCAACAATAAGTCTCAAGAAATTTAGCCTTCCACCATCCATTAGAACTCAAAATCTACAAGTTATGCTCTTACCAATTCATGAATAAGGGTAAAATTTGTTTTTCGGGCTCAAGGTTCTTTGGGATATTGTGGTTAACAAAGAAAAAAAATAAAAATAAAAAAGGCTAAATATATTCAATAAAGGCAACAAAAGGGCTACTAGTGATAATGTAAAAAGGGTAGGCATTTTAAGGCACTAACGATCCAAACAAACGCCTTAGTCATCCCCATACACAATACATATACATTCCAAACCAATCATACCACAATTCAAATTAGTCTGGAAGAAATTCGACACAAGTTCTAAAAGTAGTAAAAACCAAATTTGTACCCAATTGACAAGCATCATCTTCATTTGACAAACTTTGGTAACCATTTGTAAAAGTAGTTAGAATAATGACACTATTGATGACATCCAACTCTAGAATTTTTAGCCAAAAACCAAAATAAGTTTTGAAAATTTTGAATATGAACTCCAAACATATGCCTTAATGCAAATGCATGAAAAATTAAATATGCTAATGCAAAAGAAACATGCTAATTAGGATGACAAGAACTAATTAATCAAAATTAAAAATTTCAATTTTGTCTCCCCCACACTTAAAATAACATTGTCTTGTAGCACAAGAAAAATAAATTAAAAGAAAAGTAAGCGAAAACTACCCTGATAATTGATGAAATTAGATGATCGTTGGAACTTGCTTTGATTTTTTTTTTGAGATAAACCGACTGGAATTTCATTTATTTATCGAAAGCCACTACATTCTTGTTGGATAATTGAGCTTGCTTTTGAATTTGATTGTGCTTCATACAGAATTTAGCTCAAGAGACAGAAAATTAGAAAAATTGAGCAATTAGTATAGGCCATCCCAATTAACAAAGAAATAAATATGCGACATGCATGTCCTAAAGAAAAATGGAAAAAAGGGGAAAAAAATTATAATGCTAACATGCAATGCAATGCAATAATATAGAAAAATTAAATGCTTGGTGCCAAACTCCTTTAAATTTTGTTGTACCGCCCAAACTCCTTTAATAGATACCGCAAATTGCCATTTAATTCTGGTTCCTTGATTAGCAGACCCAAATCATAAACTAAACTCCACAAAGCGCCAAAGGAACTCTTGCAGAAGAGAATAAACTTGTTGTTTAGGAACTTCATTGATTACGAATATGCTGTAAGAACCACATCATACTTGGCAAGTTCAGAAGGATCCTAGGCTCTGTTATCCCCATGATAGATAAGGACAGAAAGTTTAGATTCCTCTACAACTTTATCATCAAGCTCCCTTGCCCACGCTGTCGAAGAACTCGTTGGGCAAACAATCAATGTTCCAGTTGCTATAGCCTCTTTCTACTGAATTGCTCCACTCTGCTTTACTCCAGATTTTGATTTGGATTCTTGACAAAGGACGAGGTTCACGATTCCAAGCCGACGCCCAAATCGTGACTTCAGTGCCACGATTAAGAGAGACAAGACCGGCGCCGAGAGATGCTTGAGTCTGGGGCTGAGTCAGGACAGGGACTTCGAGGGGTAGTTGTCGACAAGCAAGTGGCGCCGAGTTGATGCTCAAGTGGGCGCCGCAATCGTGGAGCACTGTCCGTGATATTAAGAAAGCAAGACCGGCGCCGGATGAGGGAGCAAAGCGGCGCCCAAATCGTAACTTGTTTTACGTGAATTAGAGAGCGGCGCCGATTTGAATTGGGTCTGGGAGCCGGGTTAAGACAGAAGCTTTTGCCAATTTCTTAAAGAGACAAGTCGGCGCCGGATAAGGGTGCAACTGGGGTCCGATTCAAGACGGAAACACTGCTGGGTTTCCTTCATTCAAAGCTGGCGCCGAGTTGAAGGTAAACTGGGGGTCGGATCAACTCTGAAGCCCATAACAGCCCATATATCACTTAAATTTCAACCCAACACACCTTCCAAACTAATTTCCTCCCTTCTTTGCTTCCATAAGTCACTTTAGCACCAAATTATGTAATGCAAATGTGATTAAAGATGCATAAATAAAGAGACAAAATTTAATTAAAATATGAATGCATGAATAAGAAAGAAAAATTAAGGGAAATAATGCATATGAACTAACGCAATATATCTATAAAGAGCAAAAATAAAATTGTTAGCATAATTAAGTTAAAAGAAAAATATGAAAACTAAAACAAGTTAGTAATTTGGTTGCCTCCCAACAAGCGCTTTTATTAACGTCGATGGCTCGACGGAGCTATGTTCCTACTCTCCAGGATCCCAAAATCGAGAGTTTGCACTCATCGAGTAATTATTATCATCATAGAATAACTCATTATTGTTCTCAACAAAGCCATAGGTTGAGGAGTAGTTGTGAGGCCACCTTTCAATTTCATCTTTATAAACTTGGGCTTAGTCATAAACACTATTTTCTAGAAAAATTTTCTTCTCACCTACAAATTCAGACAAGCAAGAAGGATTATGTATATGATCAGTTTCAATAAAATCATAATCCAAATAAGAAGAGAAAAAATTAGGTTTAAGATCAGGAGGTTTATTGATAGGAGTAGCTGGCATCAAGCAATTTTGTCCCAGATCTTCTTCTTGTAATTGGTCATTAAGCTCAAAGAATGGACAATTATCAAGTGGTGAAACACTTTTCTTATCTCCTCCAATGGATTCATCTTGGCCTGCACTTGTTAGTATCTTAACACAAGAATCCAAACTAGAAGTTTTCTCAAAATCTTTAGTTACCAAATTGTCACTAAAATCAGTGCAAGAACAAGAACAACTTCCATAAATTGGATATTGTGGATCATCAAAAATACTAAAAGTAATTTTCTCATCCAACACCTTAAATGTTATGGTACCATTTTCAAGATCAATAAGAGTTCGAGCAGTGCGCAAGAAAGGTCTACCCAAAATCACAGGAAGTTTTACACATTCCTCCATATCAAGCACAATAAAATCCACAGGGATATATAATTTAACCACTTTAAGAAGAACATTCTCAATAATGCCTTCAGGATACCTGATGCTTCTATCTGCTAATTGCAAGGTAATGTTAGTGTCCTTCATCTCTAATCCAAGCTTCCGAACAAGAGACAATGGCATAAGTGAGATACTTGCACCTAATAAATCACATAAAACTTTATTAATTTCATAAGAACCAATAGTGCAAGATATAGAAAAACTCCCTGGATCTTTAAGTTTTGGTGGAAGCTTATTTTGAATTAAGTCACTACACTCCTCAGAAAGTGCAATAATTTCAAACTCTTCAAGCTTCCTTTTCTTGGACAAAATCTGCTTAAGGAATTTAACATAAGAAGGAACTTTTGCCAAAACCTCAATAAGCGGAATGTTCATTTGAAGTTCTTTGAAGATATTCAAGAACTTGTCAAACTCTTTTTCCAACTTATTCTGCTTCAATCTTTGTGGATAAGGAGGAGGAGGTGTGACTTCAGGTGGGGCTACCTTTTCCTCAACTTTCTCGTCAACTTTCCAAACCTTACCATCATCTTCCTCAATTCTACAAACCTACCATTCTTTTTCTCAACTTTCACAACCTTACCAAACTTCTCGAGCATGTATTCTTCAAATTGCTCTTTGGAAAGCCTTTGTGGTTAAGGAATTGTTGGAATATAAGGCTTAACAGGAGGAGGTGGGGGCAACTCATCTTCTTCATTAACAGGCTCGACTACTTTACCATTGCAGAGCGAAATAGCCATGACTGTTTCCTTAGGATTCACCTCAGTATTGCTAGGGAATTGACCATTACCTCTTTCGTTCAACTACTTAGCCAACTGACCTACCTGAACCTCAAGATTTCGAATGGCAGATTGATTTGATTGAGCTATTTGCATGACTAACTCCTCTATTTTGTCAAGTCTTTTCTCAAATGCTGATGATTGAGGTGGTGGTGCTTGTGGCTGCAGAGGTTGTTGAAACTGTTGTCTAGGCGGCTGGTATCCAGGTTGACCCACAGGTCTACTGGAAGAAACGCCTTGACCCCCCCAAGAAGAATTAGGGTGATTTCTCACTCCTGGATTGTAAGTGTAGGAGTAAGGATTGTTTTGCTGCCCTCCAGTATTAGCAACTTATTGAGCCTGTTCTAACTGTGGACACTCAGAACTATCATGATATTCTGCACACCGCTCACAACTCATAGAAGGATTAGAGGGGTTAGAGATAGCATTAATATTAGTCTTGTTCAACATGGTAACAATAGAATCGAGTTTAGTATTAAGCATAGTAACACTATCCACCAAATGCAAACCTCTCTTGGATCCATCCCTTTCCCCATAAGATTCTTCATTGTTGGATGCCACAGTTTCCATCAATTCCAATGCTTCAGCTATAGGTTTTCTTAATATTGCACCACCTGCAGCAGAGTTCAAATTGGATTTACATTGAGATAAAAGACCATTATAAAAAGTTTGTACCAATAACCAGTCTGGAACTCCATAGTGTGGACATTTCCGTTGCAGATCCTTGAATCTTTCCCAGGCATCATGAAGCGTTTCGTTGTCACGTTGCTTGAAGCTAGTGATGTCGGTTCTGAGCTTATTGGTTCTCTCAAGTGGGAAGTACTTTGTCAGAAAAGCTGTGGTAAGCTCATCCCAGGTTTTGAAGTGGCATGGAGGAAAGGAATTCAACCAAGCTTTCGCCTTATCCCTGAGAGAAAAAGGAAACAAACGCAAACAAATTGCTTCATCAGTAACATTATGAATCTTTACCGTATCACAAATTTCTTGGAAATTTGTTATATGAAGCAAAGGATCTTCAATAGGTCTTCCATCAAAAGGATTTTGTTGGACCATTGTGATGAGACCTGCCTTGATCTCAAAATTGTGAGCCTGAGTGGTGGGCCTGGCTATACTAGTCCGAGCATTTGTAATACTCGGGATAGCATAATCTCCCACAGGTTTAGCGTCAACTTCTTGATCACCCATGATTTCTTTTTGCCTTTGCTTTTCAAGTTTTGCTTGTTTTCGATTGAATTTGCAGAGTTTCTCAATTTCAGGATTGTACGGAACAAGAGCTTGAAGATCAATGGTTGCTCTTGTCATACACTAACTAAAATCAAAGAAAAGAGAAGAAAAATATGCAATAAAAAATAAAAGATAGAACAAACTAAAGATAGAAATTAATGTGTTCCCTGGCAACGGCTCCAAAAACTTGATGAGCTAAATCTGCAAGTGCACAGAGTCAGTTGAAGTAATATAAACCTAGAGTAATCCAGGTGTCGAACCCAAAAGGAACAATTAATTTCTACTATAATTAATTCTATCAAGAGAAGGAAAATTGAGAGTGATCAAAGCAATTTAAATTAAAAACAATGAAATTATAAAAGCAGAGAATTAAATAAGAGGAACAATTAATTTCTACTATAATTAATTCTATCAAGAGAAGGAAAATTGAGAGTGATCAAAGCAATTTAAATTAAAAACAATGAAATTATAAAAGCAGAGAATTAAATAAGATTGTGAAGACAATAATTAAAAGGCTTGGGGCTTCAGGTTTCACCTAATTGGGAAATTACTACTCAATCTATGAATTAATTTGATGTAAAGTTAGAATAGAATTATACTTAATTACCTATGTGCTCCGTAAAGTCAACACAGGAATACCTAATTAATTAGATTCACTATCCGTCGATGTCAACCTAATTAACTAGATTCATTAAGAGCAAGTAATTATTCACCTATCAAATTAGCCTAAGATTCATGTCTGATCCAGTCTAACCTGTTTGTTTTCCTAGTGCACAGATTATGCTTCACCCGTCAGTACATGACACAATCCCTAAGATAAACTATATGATGGCCAAGCATATAGTTTGCATGAAGAACAAGAAAAATAAATTCAACTTGAAAAGATCAATTCAAAACATAAAATCAAATATTAATCCTCAATTGGCTACACCTAAAACCCTAATTAAGAAATTAGCTACTCATCAACATGAATAAAACACAAGAATAATTTTATTGAAGAATATAAACATAAAAGAGAAAGAGTAAAGAAATCTTAGACTCAATCTCCAAGGAAATCTTCTCTCCAACAAGGAATAGTTGTGATGAGCCCCAAAAGTCCTTCAAAATAATCCTAAAAGTCTGTATTTATAGTGATACAAAAAGTCCTAAATTAGTTTGGACTAATTAGGGGTAAAATCGGAAAATTGAGAAAAATAGGTAGAATTTCCGTTAGGCACAACCGGGGGCCCGGTCGGGGGCCAAGTGGGCTCCCGGTTAGGACAGTGAGTTTGCAAATCTGGAGGTTTTAATCGGGCCCCCAGTTGAGGTGTAATCGGGCTCCCAGTTGAACTCCATCAGGATTTTGCCAAGTCTTCAACTTCCTTCATTGTTTTCACTCTCTTCAAGTTCAAATTAACTTCTGAGTCCTAAATGAAAGTTGTAGAGCTTTGAATCCTCTTTTCACGGGTACTTGAATCGCCTAAAACGGATCTCCGGATTGAAAATTACGATTTTCTACCTAAAATCACTCCAAATTCACCTATAAGCTCAAAAAAACAAAATATGAAAATACTTCATAAATAGCATAGAAAGTGCAATAATAATGCTCGAAATATAATCTAAATATACTCTAAAAAGTGTAAATTATTGCACTTATCAGTTAATTAAGTACCACTCTTAAACAAAGAATGTTCCTAGCGCTAACGTGGGCTAATATGACTTGTATAGATTAATTCAAGTAGTAGAATAATACAAATATATACAAACACAAACAACTCAAAACAAAAGATCGAATTAGGAGCTTCACTAATTCTTGCTCTCGTTGCTACTAAGAGTACGAGCCGCCTACCAGTATCATCATCATACTGATTAGTATATAATATATGGGTGATTATATGATACACCGGCGGTGTAAATTTTGGACTCCACAAGCGGCTTGTGGAGTTGACACATGTCCATTTTTTTAATTAATTAAGTTTTAAATATTTCAATCTAGTCCCTAAGGGACACATGTCACCCTTCAGGACCCGCTTGTGTAGTTTTCTAAACTCCACCACCGGTGTATTGTATAATTTGCCATAATATATACCATACACTATGCATAAGCATAGCAAATCATGATTCATGAACAGCTTTGTAATGCCATTTCTTTTTGCCAACTATTATTTTTATAGTTGATATTTGCTAAGTTACATTTATTGTGTAGTAAGGATGATGATGAAGGCCAGGGGGCTTATATTCACAGCATAGACAACACAAACTTCAGCTTCATGATTTTGCAGTCAATTTTTGATAGCGTTCATCAGTTTCAGCCTGTTCAATAGCATGTCAAATAATTTGTTAGTCTGCTTCCTATACCATTACTAAAGGGAAGCATTTATAGAAATAATGAGAAATTGCGCGAATTCCCTGATACTAGTTAAGCAAACTATTTCATATTTTCTTCAATGTTGCAGTTCCCAGATCTCTTTCCATGTCAAAAGGGTAGGGTTCCAAAATGACTCGTTTGATATAATTAAAACCTCTCACCCGGTTTTCAAAATATACAGAAGTTAATGGACACACAAGTTCATAAGAAATTAAAATAAAGGAAGAGAGTTATTTCATGTCTTGGCATAAGTTTATAATAACTGCCTCTCAAATTTGTGCATTAGGTTAGAGCTGTAACTAATCATCTCATGGAGATATCTGTATAATTTCAACCTCTTTCATCTTATGCCAAGAAAAAAAGCCAAGAAGATTCCAAATTAATGCCACTCCTTAGGTAAAACCGTAGAGTTTCTCACTTATCAGCATAGAATTTGTTTCTCCATCTTGAGATCAACTTGCCCTTGGTGGGTCCATCTTGAAACAAGATGTTTAACAAAGCTGTATCATATAAAGAATTGTCAGTGATTAACAGCGATTTCAACTGTACCCATGGAGCAGGAAGAACCCGAGCCGTGATTGATGGAAGCTTGCTGTCTATATTGATAGGATCTTGATCATAGTCATTTTGTTGAACTGTCTGTATAAAGACAGTAAATATAGATCATCATTAGTCTTAACTTGCAGGCAGGCAAAACTTGAAATGCACAACAAGTCTTATCAGTTTCACAAGTAATCATCCTCTAGACCTGTAAGATGTCCAATTCTTGTTCGCGGGTTCTTTGGCATGAAACCTTTAGTAGAGAAGTAATCTGTTTCTCATTTAGCCCTTTGGTGTATCTCTGTCCTTCAACAATGTTGCAAGCATGCAATAGGATTTATAAACATTGGCTGGAAGAACTCTCAATGCTGGTCTAAAGAGGAAAAATTCGCAATACATACCTCCATTGGCAAATAGTTCACTTTTTTCTCATTTCCTACTTGAAGGCAAGGGAGGTGTGCAACTGTGCATATCTAATTGTATATCCATACATCTCTTCAAAGTATTCAACAACTGACTTCTTGTTCATATGCTCATCAAGTGGAAAACTGATAAAAAGTAAACAAAAATGAAAGAATTTCCAGAAAGAAGCAAAGACAAAAATTTTCAAATTCAATAAACAGTAGGTGAAGTTCAAAAATAAAACGTACATTAGCTCCCTTGTTGGCTGAGTAGTCAACCCTGAAACCCGTACTTTCTGTGTACATTTCCTCTGTGAGTCACTTTTACTTTTACACCTCTAAGAGCTTTCTTAACCTATAGAACATTGACAATGAAGATAAGTTGGAATTTGCAAATAATGAGGGTTCAGAAGAAGCTGCAATTTCAATTTTCAAGTTGCAGTTTGGAGTTGCAATTTCAATTTTCAAGTTGCAGATTGGAGTTGCAATTTCAGAAAGTGATGTACCACATAGTAAAGTACCTTAACACGATCTGCATCTGCCATTGGCCTTGAATAGACATCTTTACCCAAAATTTGAGCAACAAAATCGATTACAGGTAACAGTTCGAAAAATGCAGTTGTTGACATATCTGATACCAAAAAGATAGAATAAGAACAATGTAGAATGCTGAAAGTTGTTCAAATACAAACATAAAAACACAAAAGCAACTCAAAACCAAAAATCGAATTAGGACCGTGGCTTAATCCTTTTTCTAGTTGCTACTAAGAATAGGGTTCCAAAATGAATCCTTTGATATAATCAAAACCTCGCCTGGTGTTCAAAATATACAGAAGTAAGTTAATGAACATAAGTTCATAATAAATTAAAATAAAGGAAGGAAGAGAGCTTTTTCATGTCTTGTTGTCGCAATGTCCGGGTCCGGGGTCCGAACCCTACCGTTTAACGACTTTAAAAGATACTATAAAACTAAGGGAGTCGCCTCTAATCTTTTTTTACCCAGGTGTGATTAGCCACCTATTAAATTATTAAGCCTAATGCTAACATAAGCTTGTCGAAGGTAACACTAAACCTAATAAACGGTCTACTAACCAGAGTCCTAAAGGTTCGGGAGTCGGGTACGCGTGGGGAAGGATTAGCACTCCCACGACGCCCGTCAAAAGACGGCACTGACTAGTTTAGACTTAATTGTGGGTTTCTATTATTAATTGTTACTATTCTTGAATGCCTTTAAACATTTTCCTTTATTATTATTCTTTCTTAAAACTGACTTTTCTTCTTTTATTCATTTTCCTTGTTTGACTATCATTCTTTACCTTTTTCATACTTTACTCACTTTTTACTGAATTACTGATTAGCATCACTATTTTACTGCTTATTCTTTACTTTGTACTGATTACTATTTTACTCTTGTTGATTACCTTCTTACTTTTTACTGATTACCATTTACTCTTTTACTGATTACTATTTTCTGCTCCTTTTTTACTGATTACTCTTTTAATTTTTACTGATTGCCTTTTGCTTTTTACTGATTACCTTTTTACTTCTTGCTGATTAGCTTTTTACTCTTTACTGATCACCTTTTTACTTCTTACTGATTACTTTTTTACTCTTACTGATTACTATTTACTTTTTACTGACTACTATTTTACTCTTGTTGATTACCTTATTACTTTTTACTGATTACTATTTTACTCTTTTACTGATTACTCTTTTACCCTTTCAGGTATCTTTTTACTTTTTACTGATTGCCTGCTATTCTTCTACTCTTTTACTTTGAATCTCAATTACCACTTTAATTATCAATCTCTTCTTAACTTACTTATTAGTAGTCCCTTTTGCTTCCTTTCTTAATTACTGATTACTAATTTTACTCCCCTTTTTGATCATCAATTTACTAATTAACCACTCAACTCTTAATTACTGGTCATTTTAACTCTTAATTATTGATTTACTGATTACTATTACCTTGACTCTGATTAATCTCTTTTTACTTAATTATTGATTTACTGATTACTACTACTTTGACTCTGATTAATCTTTTTTTACTTAATTACTGATTTACTGACTACTATTACTTTGACTCTGATTAATCTCTTTTTACTTAATTACTGATTTACTGACTACTATTACTTTGACTCTGATTAATCTCTTTTTACTTAATTACTGATTTACTGACTACTATTACTTTGACTTTGATTAATCTCTTTATACTTAATTACTGATTTACTGATTTCTATTACTCTTTACTGATTATCACTTTACTCTTTACTGATTACCATTTTACCTTTTACTGATTGCATCTTTCTTATTGAACTTAATCACTGATTACTTTTCCTTATTGAACTTAATTACTGATTGCCCTTTTTACTTTTTGGAACTTGATTACCTTTTCCCATTTTTCTGACTGATCCCATTTTCTTTCTTTTCCTTTTTTATACTTTTCTTCTATGATTCTTAACTTATTGATACACTAGACTCTTAAATGCATGGATGCACATGATGCATGAGACTCCAATTGGATTCTAATTTACCCCTCAATTATACGAGGAACACCTTTGGCCGCCTCCCAATAAATGGTAAACGACCTCTGGAAATTTCCAAGCCTCCGGGAGAAATCGAGCAAACTCAGACACGCATGAATGAGCCGCCATCCTTTCCCTTCACAGAAATCATTTTTCTTGAATCTCATGAGCAAATGAATAACTTGGTACTAACAATATTTAAGTAAATATGGATGCAAATGCTTAAGACTAGTCTAACACTTTTCTTTTTCTTTTATTAATCTTCATTGATAATTAAACTAAATCATGAAATTAGATTAATTCTTATTATTTTTTACCAATTTATTAAAAATTAAATTACTTAAGCTAATAATGGAACTAGACCTTAGGTTAAACTAAAATAAATCTATCTAAGCTTCATGCACAAATCACTTCCCATTAAAAGCCCAAACATATAAGAATAAAAGAGGCCCAAGTAGAAATAATCTAAGGCCCAAAATGCATTAAAATAAAAGAAGCCCAAATTAGAGTTTACCCAACTGAAAAAATGGGTCGGATGGACTTATGTCGGGTCGGATCAGGTCATTAGGATAAGTATAAAAAGCATCCTTTTGTCTTCTTCCTTCAGACTTTTCCTCCCAACTCAAACCCTAGCCGCCATGCCTGGAACTAAACTCCACTGTGCCGCCACCTTGCCCCGCCGTATCGGAGATCCAATCCACTGCCGTTGACCATCAAACTCTACCGGGAGATTCGCCTTGCTTCCCTCATCCCGAATCTAGCCTATTTTCTGCTTAAAACCGTCACTAACCTCAAGAATCTATCCTAAACCGAAGCAAAATCCAACTTCCGATCCGGCAAATCTAGCTGTCGGATGACCCTCAAAGTTAAGTATGTTGTCTCTCTAACCTAGCTCCATGAACCCACCGAACGCTTTAAAGATCCGAGCCTCCTAACACTAGAAACCCCAAAACCGAAAACATATGCCTTAAACCAAGCCAAAATTCTCCAAATCCCGGCGGCTCCGACTTCAACGCTCTTGGACCCTCCTTTGAAGTCTCTCCCTTTTTGTTTCTCCTCTTTTCTCCCTTTTTTGAATTCCTTTTATTCTATATATTTTTACCCAAAACCTTCTACTTCCCCTCCTTTTCGTCGAACCCCATTCCTTCCTCTTAGGAACTAAAACCCTCTGCTTTTCTATCTCTGTCTCCTCTCTTAAAAACCCCCTCCTCCAGAAACCCTACTGTTTTCCTTTTATTTTTATTAAACCCTAAACTTCTCTCCAAAAACCCTTGCCCTCCAGACTCCTAGCACTACTCCCAAAAAAAAGCCCCCCTGAAAACTTCCCTATTTATTGTTATTATATGTATTTTTTTACTTTACTTGCTCACCAATTTTCTGCTTTTTGTTTGTTTCTGCAGGGAATTCTAGATATGCACGTGTGGAGTACTTGGGCTGCAATTCTTTATTTTTGTCCTTATTGACAGGTAAGAAACCCTCTGTCCGTTTTGCTTAAACTTGCTCCAATTTTTGGCTTCACTAACATGTTTCTCTCTGCAGGTTAAGAATTAAGGACCAATTGGTGACTAGGCTTCACTTCTGGGACCAATCGGCTGATGACAGCTCAGTAGGGTAAAATTTCCTTCAAAACTTAAGTACTTTCTTTCCCTCATTGCACATATGTAATTGGGAGATCATGAACTTTGTCATTTGCTCTATATGAATTAAGTGGCTAGGTTTTGTTTTAGGTTTGCTGCATTGGTTTCTGCTGTTGTGTATGGCAACTGTTGTGTAATTATATTTTGCTACTGTATTGGTGAAATTGCACTGTTCTTGTGTCTCTGTTTGCCCCTGGATTTCATGCTGAAACGCCCATGATTCTGTTTTACATGTTGCTGTAATTGCTTCTTTATATTGAATGCTTGCTGAATTGGCTTGTGTAATGAATTGAATGTCTGCTGGAATGAAAATCTGTCCCAAATGCGATTTGAAATGCATCTTACACTAAAAGTGCAATTGAACTAATTCTAAAGTGCCCTTACAGAATGCTGAATTAATAGAATGTGTAAGTACTCTAAATGCTTACAACTAATCCACTAGGAATACATGCTAAAATTCAACTGTGAGTGCTCTACTTTCTTTTGGATGTGCTTGTTGTTTATGAAGTGATGGAATGAGTGCTCTTGTGTGATGGTGTTTGTAGAATGGGAATGTGACTATTTATGCAATGCAAATGGGACTCGTATGAACTGAATGCGTGTTGTTAATGCTAGAAATAAATTAAAGGATGAAATGCTGTGCTTGATATTCTTTTTTCTTCTTTTTATTATTTTGACTGTTTGAACAATGCCTACTGTTTTGTGTGTGCAGTGGGGATATGCTTATGGAAGGGTGAGATGCATTTATGAGATGAACTATATGATGCCAATGCCTTGTATGAAAATGCCATGTATGAGGTGACTGGAGTATGTTAAGTATTGTAAACTGATGGTAGTGTCGCATGTGGTGACTGCATGTAATGCAAAATGATTGAGCATGAAACTTGCTGCTATTTGTAGGCTTATGCACTGGATCCAGTGAAGCTCATGTAAAGTAGAAAAATGTGGCATTAGGAAGACATAGCATGGCCGAACTTTGATACTTGAGAATCGATTGCTGGTGGTGCAACTGTGGCACGATTGGAGGTCATTTGGAGAAGGGCCTTGTAGCCAAAAGTGCAAAGGGCCTGGAGCTAAACAGGGAAATCACTTTGGAAATTTTTTTGTATTTTTGTAAGTAGGAATATGCAAAATAAAATAAATAAAAGCTCTTTTTTTGTGATTTTTTGAATTTTATAACTTATGAAGTCAATCAAATGACACATAATTACAAAAAGCCCGTTAACCAAAAAATGACTATAATGCAACATCTATTTAGATGTAAACTTTATCAATGCAATGAAGGATTTGTCCAATTAAACTAACATGATTTCATATAAGGTAAATGGTTAAACTGCTAATGCCTAATTGCTAATATGAATGCTAATGCCTAATTAGTAATGCAATCTAATAAAACTAAATGCTAATTGGCAAATGGTCTAACAAAAGGACTAACCTACCAAGAAGTTAAAAATAGGCTATTAATCATGAAAATAAATATGAGCATGCTTTAAAAATGGACATATAAAATGGACATGAATATGATCAACATGGATGAGTGTGATTAATGTGAATAAAGTAAATTGGATATACTAGAAAAATGAATATGAGGATGCCAATTAAACTAGACCCATTATGACCCATTACTAAAAGGACTTAGCTTATATGATTAAAATGCAACAATTCTAAATTACTAAACGAAGATGCAACTAAATTACTAAATGAAAATATGCAAAAATGCCAAGGTGCATATTAAGATTTTTGGTTTTTCGATTGCAATCTAGATAACTAAAATGAACAAGCTAATATAAATTAAAAGTAGATTAAGAATGACCAAAATACCCCCTAAATGCAAAAATGACCAAAATACCCCCCTAGATGTGAAAATGACCAAAATGCCCCTGGATGACCCTAATGCTAACTCGACCCAAATTAAAGGATTTGGACAAAAACGGGTGTCTACACTTGTCATAAGTTTATAATAAATGCCTCTCAAATTTGTGCATTAGGCAGATGATTCCTTTTGAATAGGAGCAGAGAGGTAGCAAAGCTTACACTTTTTACCAAAAAAATAAATGAAGTGATACTCTTTACCAGAAAATATGTTAAAAATGGGAGCATGATCTTTGATTATTTTAACCCCCAAAAATAGCTAATAGAGGAAAGTAACGCATAAAGCCATTAAATTTGGTTAATAATCCAAGCAGACTGAGAAAATATGCATGTTCAGAACAAAGGGCCTCACTCAATGGAAATATGAGGTGTATAGTAACCACTGGCCCATTTCCATATTTTGGTTTGGCTAAATTATCTTATAAATCAGCTAGATATTGCCTCTGTACAAACTTCAAACATATAACCATATCAATAGTGTTACATTCAATTTAATGCACATCTAAACCCTATCCTCAACAAGAACTTTTAAGCAATTTCATACCAAAATTCTTCAAGATTGAATATTGAAAGAAAAGTACTATAACAAAGTATTCTCTATCCTGAAGTATCTTTTTTTTTCTTTCTTTTTGGGTTGATTATTAAGTAAAACAAAGATATCAACTGCCACCACAAGTTCAGAAACAGAGTGCAAATTCTCCTGTTAAATGATACAGTTATGTGAACATATAAGAAAGTCACCAACTAATTACTGATTCATCGCTGAAAACTTATAGAGAAGCCATGTGGAAATGAATGACAATTTCATTCTGTTAATTTGTTTTTAACAAAATTAGTAGGCATCTTAAACCTGAATAAGAGACGCTTTTGTTTATGATATGCATACATACAGAAGCAATGGAACTACTACTAGCTATAATAATG
Source organism: Corchorus capsularis (assembly GCA_001974805.1). Taxonomy (NCBI): domain Eukaryota; kingdom Viridiplantae; phylum Streptophyta; class Magnoliopsida; order Malvales; family Malvaceae; genus Corchorus; species Corchorus capsularis. The sequence goes on along the minus strand of AWWV01013496.1, from coordinate 15,636 downwards.
TACCTGAGTTTCAATAGCAAAATACTCAAAGTCCATCTGCATGTTCACAACCCAAGAAGGAAGCTCTGTCTATATTGCAATTGTTAACTAACCAATGTCCCCTGCATGCAAAGAATTGCATTAAAGTTTGAACTTAAATGGAAACCATTATATAACACATTGCACTGATCAAGCTTGTAGTTGTAACTTGTAAGTATACCTACTGTTCCACCCAATTCTATCACACAAACATCAGCTGGACCTTTCTTCCCATCAACTGGGATCACTGCTACTCGCTCAATCCATTCTTGAATGGCATCTGTAATGAGAGGAACAACCTACATATTGCAAGAATATTTTAACAAAATGACCCAAAACCATAACTCTAAGCCTAATAGCTTTAAACAAATATAAACCTGCCAAACTTTAAACAAAAACCTGAACAGTTTTTCCAAGATAATCTCCCCTCCTCTCCTTGTCAAGAACATACTGCCATATACAAAGAGAAAAGGAAAAGTTAAGAGTAAGTATCCAATAAGCAATCCTAGTAATTACAGGCTCCAACGAAGAGGAAAATTCAACAAAAGGAGACGTGCACTTATTTGGTAAAATTTTCCAGTGGTAATGTTATTATCACGAGTCAATTTTACATCCACGAAGCGCTCATAATTTCTCCACCTTTCAATTTGTGAGAAAGGAAAACAATTAAAGTTGCTCCAATAAAATATAATTAAGTTAGGATTACTCAAAAACACTTAATTTTATGCTAAAAGACAGAAATGTGGTACCAACTACAGATTATATCCCCATTAAGCAGTTATATCGCCATTATATCAGATTCTTGTTCTTGGGATAAAGGAGAACCCATTTTCAGGATTAAAAGAATCCCACTCAAATCAAACTTTGCTTATTAGTGCTAAATCTTTTTCTTAATCATCCCTCTGTAGTAAGATGTTTTGAGATTACAAAAAGAGTATAGACAACTTTTGTCTTACCTCACCCCCATCGTCTAAGACAAAAACTTCACCGTGCTCAAAAGGGGACATGGTTCCAGCATCGCTATTTAAGTAAGGATCTGCATTAGAAAAAGGAAATAGTTACACTTCTGTTTGATAAGAAGGAAAAAGAAGAAAAAGTTGGAGCAAAGGGAATAAGAAAGGTGGGAAAGGAATCCTGTTTTTTTCCCCTCTCTCTTGTGTGATTGATAATGGAAAATAAAAGGTAAAACTAATTTCTTTGCTCCTTCATATTTCTCTCCCACCAAACAAAAGGAAGAACAGGAGGAAAGAAATTTTCCTTTTTCTCAGTCCTTTCCTTCTAAAAACAGAGCAAACCAAAAACAAAAATGTTTCTTCATATAAATCGAAAATGATATACACTTGGTAAAAGATAAAAATCTGATCTAGGCGTCGAAAAGATCAACATCAACATTCGAGTGAGAAAATACAGAGTGAAGTTGGGGGGGGGGGGGGAAGTCCTATAGATGAATTTATGGTAGTAAATTAGGGGAAAATAGAAAGCAGAAGAGATTAGAAAACCTGAAAAAGAAACAGAGTAGTAGAAGCAGAGACCAATCTTAATAGAAGTAACGCGAAGTCCGCAAGTAAGCAGATGCTGCTGGCGGTTACTCCTTTCCCGAGTCCACTCACTACTCCCCCAGTCACCAGCACGTACTTCTTTTTCTTCATTCCTCGTCTCCTTACAAAAATAGAGAGAGAGAGAGAAGAAAAAAAAAACTCTTTCAACAAATATCATGCTTATTTTGGGGTAAAAGATGCTGGATTTGACGTCTGCAGGCTGTAGGTAGGTTATGTAGTTTTTGGCGGCCAACGGACGACGAAGCGATTTCCGGCGTAGAGGAGCGGCTGTTTGGTTGGAAAGAAAATTATAAAGGGGAAAGAAACCACTGAGACGAACAAAAAAACAAAAAATGGAAAAAAAGAAGACTTGTTTATAGTAGCCCGATAACTGACCCGAAAATAGATCAGAACCCGTGTGTTTGAAATTCGAATTGAGTGGGCTATCTTTTCCCTTCAGTACAATAGAGCGGTCTCTCAAATGAATTTTATATTTCAGATGATATTTGAATTTTTGGATGAGATGCTATAAGGCCATGTAGAACGAATGCAGCAAAAATGCATTTTGCTGTCAAAATCCCCAAAAATCCACTCTAATGAAGGCAGTATATTTAGTTTCCCGAGGGCGGCAATTTGCAATTACAAACACTAATTGCGCCAAATTTGGCGCGGTACTGTAGTTTAATGGCAAAATTTTTTTTCCTTTTCTTTCCACTTTTGACCTTCAACAATTTGATTTATTCTTTCTTGTATCTTTTTTTATATTTGTTAATTTAAATTTTGAAAAATATCAACATTTATATTTAAAATTATTATGAAAAAAATATATCATTAGAAAGATCTCATGAGACCTTTAAAATAAGACCAATATTAAATATATATTTTTTTGACTTTTTCAATAATTATTTTTTGGAGTTTATTATTGTTTCAACTTACTAATAATATAAGAAGAACAATCACATTAAATTTACTTAAATGAAAATTAAAATACAACTAAAATAGAGTTAAAAATAAAATACATTACACCATAAATTCGAGATTAAACATGTAACAAAAATATATGATAATTAAAAGCATCATGTGAAATATTGTTTTATTGTAATATTTTGTGAATTTAAAAATAAATATTAGTGTGTGTAATTTATTTCTTAATAATATTTATAATTTTTTAATAATAATTTAATTATTTTCAATAATTAAAACCTAAACCGAAGTATTATGTAATTCTAATTAATTTTTATGAATTAATAGGAGTTAACAAATAAATGGTGCAAAAAATGGTGTTATACATTGGAGGAGAAAAAAATTTGGTGCAAGAATATTCTCAAAAGATTCTTTCTTAGCACCATTTTGGTGCAAAATTTGGTGCTATACGTTGCACATGCTCTAAGGCCATGTACAAAGAATGCGGCAAAAATGCATTTTGCTGCCAAAACCCCGAAAAATCCACTCCAATGAAGGCAGCATATTTCGTTTCCCAAGGGGTGGCAATTTGCAATTACAACAGTACGGCACCAAATTTGGCGCGGTACTGTAACTCAGTGGCAAATCTTTTTTTTTCTTTTCTTTCCACTTTTGACCTTCAACAATTTGGTTTATTCCTTCTTGTATCCTTTTCTATATTTAGTAATTTAAATTTTGAGAAATATCAACATTTATATTTAAAATTATTATGAAAAAAAATATATCATTAGAAAGATCTCATTGAGACCTTTAAAATAAGACCAATATTAAATATATATTTTTTACTTTTTCAATAATTATTTTTTGGAGTTTATTATTGTTTCAACTTACTAATAATATAAGAAGAACAACCACATTAAATTTACTTAAATGAAAATTAAAATACAACTAAAATAGAGTTAAAAATAAAATACATTACACCATAAATTCGAGATTAAACATTTAACAAAAATATATGATAATTAAAAGCATCATGTGAAATAATGTGTTATTGTAATATTTTGTGAATTTAAAAATAACTATTAGTGTGTGTAATTTATTTCTTAATAATATTTATAATTTTTTAATAATAATTTAATTATTTTCAATAATTAAAACCTAAACCGAAGTATTATGTAATTCTAATTAATTTTTATGAATTAATAGGAGTTAACAAATAAATGGTGCTATACATTGGAGGAGAAAAAAATTTGGTGCAAGAATATTCTCAAAAGATTCTTTCTTAGCACCATTTTGGTGCAAAATTTAGTGCTATACGTTGCACATGCTCTAACAACAAGAGAGCGGGCTTTCAAATAGATTTGATAAAGATTTTCAGTATTCATTTACTATATTGGACTGGTTAGATTGTTTAAGATTAAAATAATAATCTATTTATTTAGATTAATAATGAATAATGACAATTAACTGATGAATTATTATAGTGGATACACCCAAATTAAGTATAAATTTTTTGTGTAATACTCAAATTTGAGATTAAACCTATTAATTGAAATAAATCACATTGAAACCTTTACAAGATGCTTGATTTAAGTCCATTATTCCTAACTATTGTGTTGTACTGGATTACTATTTCTTTCCCCCACCAATTCTTCTCCAGTACTACTTCTCTGTCATTGCAAAACCAGTTGCACGATGAATCTACCGGGAATTCTTGGATCATAATTAATTAAATTAACTAGACCCAATAATAACTCCAAGCACGACGCTTTCCGATGGTCCTTAACAATTTCCAAAACACCGGCCACTCTGATTTCACTTATCTATTCTGTCACACCACTGCAAAATCACTTTAATTTGGTTTCGGTACCGTACTTAAGAAGATAAAGTCCAGAAAAGTAAAAGAACATTTGGAACAATGAAAGAAGACAGGGACTAACTAGTTCCATGTCATTCAATCAACTTGATGGTAAGTACTTAGGCCCACAAAACTCAGTAAATAAAAAGGCCAGTCACAACAGGGAAAAGAAAATGAGCAGAAGAATCAAAGAACCAGAAACTCTATAAAGGATGAAGGAAAGAAAAAAATGTATCAACAAACCTGCAATGATGCACTGCACTGGAAAAATTGTTGTTTCAGACGTAAAAGCTTCCCATTTTCAGTAGCATCTCCAGGATATAGAACAACACACATCCCCAAGCAGGCAAGTTAAGTGTAGCCATAGAATTGAGGAAACAAGAAGCAAGCCTTCCCAAACCACCATTTCCTAGTGCAGCGTCTTTCTCCTACATTACAATCATTGTAGTCATCAAAATAATGCACATTAAAACAAAAAAAAACTAAAAAAAAATGATTTGGGAATTACCTGCTCAAATCTTCCAGTTCATGTCCTAAATTATTCAAAGCATCGACATAAGCATCTTGAATTCTGAGACTCCCAATCACATTATTCAAAGCTCATCCTTGAAGATATTCCATTGATTTTTTTTTTAAACCTGAAACTTTCCTCGAGTACAAGTACTAAAGACATAATTTGACTGAATACTAATTCGATCTATCTACATATCTCTGAAGTATCAGTAAAAAGCTAAGCTAGTTTAATACTCTAATCTCCTGCTGCTCTATTACATATAGGTGTAAGTAACCAATCAAAAGGTGAAGCAACATTAACCAAATGACACATCAGAGGATTACTTAAAGTTCCAAAAGACAAAATGCCATTTGCCCGAATGCTACCCTGTATTGCCACATTTATTCACTCTTTTATCATTGCTGTACGACAACATCATCTTCAATCTCTAACATTGTGGAATCAAGGAGGACTGCAAGGGAAGATATTAGAGTAAGTATCATGAATGCTTTTTTTTTTTCTTTCTTGAATTATTATGTAAATGTTCTTTCAACATAGCTCCTCAGGGGTACTGAGACCTTAATCCCGCTAATCTCGCTCCTCACAACTTCAACCAACAACTAAGCTACCTTCAACAGAATCAAAACCTTAACTGTTAACCATTTCAGCTAGGAAAGCTCCTCAGGGTATGAAGGTAGAAGCAGTAATTTAATGCAAGTAACCATAGATGGCGTGTGGCAATATTTATCTTAGAAACTTAGCAAGGTGACCTGATGTACTAAATCTGCAAGTACACAGAGTCAGTTGAAGTAATAAAACCTAGAGTAATCTAGGTGTCGAACCCACAAGGAACAATTAATTTCTACAATAATTAATTCTATCAAGAGAAGGAAAATTGAGAGTGATCAAAGCAATTTAAATTAAAAGCAATGAAATTATAAAAGCAGAGAATTAAATAAGATTGTGAAGATAGTAATTAAAAGGCTTAGGGCTTCAGGCTTCACCTAATTGAGAAATTATTAATTAACCTATGAATTGAATTGATGCAAAGTTAGAATAGAATTACACTTAATTACCTATGCGCTCCGTCAAGTCTACACAGAAATACCTAACTAATTAGATTCACTATCCGTTGATGTCAACCTAATTAACTAGATTCATTAAGAACAAGTAATTATTCACCTATCAGATTAGCCTAAGATTCATGTATGATCCAGTCTAACCTGTCTATTTTCCCAGTGCACAGATTATGTTTCACCCGTCAGTACATGACACAATCCCTAAAACAATCTATATGTTGATCAGACATATAAATCTCATGAAAAACAAGGAAAATAAATCTAACTTAAAAGAAAAACAATTCAAAACATAAATTAAATAATAATCCCCAATTGGCTTCACCCTAAACCCTAATTAGGGATTCAGCTACTCATGCTCATGAAAATAAAAACATAAATTATAAAATAAATAAAGAACATGAGAGAGGAAGAAAAACTCCCTAAAATTGTCTTCAAGAAATTGGAAGAGAATTGCCTCCAAAAATCCCCCTATTCTAAGTACAAAGTCTCCCTTTATATAGGGGTTGAAATTTCTAAACCTAAAAGAAATAGGAAAAATAAAATAAAGATTACAAATAATTAATAAATCCTAATGGGGCTAGGAATAAGTGGAATCTGACTTTAATTAGTCCAAAATTCGTAGAAAATAATTATTGGTTGAAAATAGGTGAAATCCCATCAAAAATAGGAGAAAAATCACGACAAAATCGAGTTCAATCGCATCACCCGCGTACGTCCAAATCCTGCCAGCACGCAGCCTAACTCAGGGGAATTTCCGCGTCCAGATTTGGCCTTGCCCGCGCGTTAGCCAAGGAGTGGCCCGCGCGAGGGCTACACCAGATTCATCCATCAATTGTTTCTTCCATTTAATTTGGCAAAATTCTTTATTTGTGTTTCCAGCTTCAATTTTCCTTCATTTTGGTCCCTTTTCTTAACAAGGTCTTCAATTGAGACTAAGAAACAAAATTAAACGAAATTAAGCACCAAATAATGATAAATTATTAGGTGGGACGGATCCACCACGTCATCTATGAGACCAACCAATGATATGAAGACAACTCATCAATTTTCTAAAACCCTATCCCAATCAAATCTCAAATTTGGGGACTTATCCTTTATATGGGTTTTGTTTTAAAAGGGGGCTAAACTGTGGGCTAAAATCGTGCCTTAAATTAAGGAGTTAATTTGACATAGCAAAATTCTATTGGTTAGTCCCATGGATGACGTGGTGGGTTCGTCCCACCTAATAATTTCTCCCAAATAATCAAAATTGATAAGATAAACACAAAAATTAACACCAATAATTATGTAAATTATGCACTTATCAAATTCCCCCACACTTAGTTCTTGCTAGTCCCTTAGCAAGCTAAACTAAAACTAAACCTAAAACATGATATTGATTCCACTTTCTCAGGTGTACGGCGGCGGCACTTAGCACGTGACGCATGCCTTTAAACCCCTATGGGAATATAGTGGAGGAGTTATAGTCTCCTGAGGGTTTATCGATACCCACAAACATTGCTACATATGAAAGTTAGTTTCAAAAACAATTTAAGAACAATTTTCAAAAATTAATTTAAGTAAAGTAGGCTGCAAACTTCAAAGGGTTGGATACTTCTCAAAACAAGCCAATATCTAACAAAAGTAAAGCACAAATGGTTAGTTCATCATCCAAATCATTTGCCTCAAAAGAGTAAGAAGAAAACAATTTTTTAAGAGCTACTTACCATATGCTTGTATCTCATCTACATCTCCACTACAACCATATCAAACCACAAACCAAATATATATGCATGTGTATGAGTCGAAAGGTCTTTATAAGGGTTGTAATGGGGCCAAGGGACAGTGAGTTAAGAAAGAAAGAATAAGTAAAATCAAAGTATTCAAGAATTTAGTAGAGCATAACTAAGATGGACTTAAAAATATCAAAATAAAGCACACTAATCCATCAAATGATAAAGAGTTTATTTAATTTGTGATAGCTCTTCCTTCATCACCACTCCACTAATTCTACAAAATTTCTTTTCTTTCTTGAACAATCAATGCCAATTTCTTTTGGAGTGTTCCATTTTTCACTTTCTTTTCTTTCTTTTTTTCACTTTTTTTTCTCTTTTTTTTTTTCATTTTCTTATTTGGAAACAACTCACTTACAACAATTAGTTTTAGGCACTTCACTATCCACCATATTGCTTTCACATTCCACTAGTTTCCCTCACACTTATCTTGATCTCAATCCTTCTTCATCAAAGATAAAAGATCATTAAGCACTAAGAATCAAAATCAACAATAAGGCTCACAAAGAATTTAGCCTTCCACCATCCATTAGAACTCAAAATCTACAAGTTATCCTCTTACCAATTCATGAATAAGGGTAAAACTTGTTTTTTCGGGCTCAAGGTTCTTTGGGATAATGTGGTTAACAAAGAAAAAGAAAAAGTCTAAATATATTCAATAAAGGCAACAAAGAGGCTACTAATGACAATGTAAAAAGGTAGGCATTTTAAGGCACTAACGATCCAAACAAACGCCTTAGTCATCCCCATACACAATACATATACATTCCTAACCAATCATACCACAATCCAAATTAGTCTCGAAGAGATTCGACACAAGTTCTAGAAGTAGCAAAAACCAAATTTTTGTACCCAATTGACAAGCATCATCTTCATTTGACAAATTTTGGCAACCATTTGCAAAAGTAGTTAAAATAATGACACTATTGATGATATCCAACTCTAGAATTTTAGCCAAAAATAGAAAAAAATTTTTGAAAAATTTAAATAGGAACTACTAACATATGCCTTAATGCAAATGCAATGCATGCAAACAAAAAGAAATGAAAAATATGCAAACATAAACAAAAATGCAAAATTTTTTTTACCCTCTCCCCCACACTTAGAACAACATTGTACTCAATGTTGAGAGAATAAAAATTTAATAAAATTATAAATGCAACGAACACCCTCCCCCACACTTAAACATGAAACTATATCATAAAAAAGATAACATAAAGTGCAAAAGAGAGTAAAGGAAACTCCCCTATGTCCATGCTAAGGTGATGTGAAGGTGTTGACTCCACTCATGCAATTATACCTACAAAACAAAAGAAAAATTAAAAGGAAAATAAAATCAATGCCGTCAATTGCAAGAATAGCCAATGTCATCGTTGTTGCCGTATTTGGATGGTGCAAGAGTTTCTTTGGGCACACAAAATTGGCTTTTTGTAGCCCTCTTGGCCTCTCACTAACTTTGTAAAACTTGGTTGTACCACCTTTATTTTCAAAGAACTGGTTCATATTCACCCATGTGCCAAATGATCCATCTTTAAAACATCCAAATTCTAGGAATTTTTCAATGCCCATGAAGTCAGGATCTTCATACTCCAAAGTACTACCAATAGGGGAACCATTGACAACATTGGCTTCAAGAGTTGAGTCTTCACGCTTAGGTGGGGATGTCTCTTGTAGAATTAATGAGAACTCACTCTCCCCCACACTTACTTCCAATGATGGAGTATCGGTGTTGGTTGGAACCATGTCATTGATGAAGCCAAAATCCGTTGTGGAAGTTTCAACCAAAAGTGAGATGGAGATTTCAACTTTTTCTTCTTCACGCTCCACTACTTTAGTTGGAAAAAGATTATATGAGTCATCATCTTCTTTACTTTCCAACACTAGTTCACTAACATGATGTTCCAAATCCAATACCATTGATGAAGGTAATTCATTTCAATTTCTCCAATCTAGTCGTCAACTCTGCCACTTGAATCGTCAAAGATTGAATCCTTGGAGTGTTTTCTAATGATAGCTCAATTGAGGCTTGTCACTGCTCCATAAAAACTTGAGATTTCTCCATGAATGCTTTAAACATGCACTCAAGAGATTCTGCTCGACTTGATGGATCAGGTTTGAATGTTGGTTCATTCAAAGATTGAACTCTTGCCTGTGACACTTCGTCAAACCTTTCCATGTAAGCCTTAAAAGTCTCCTCAAGAAGACTTGGAGGGGCAGGTTCAATTGGTGGTTCACTCCATTGTTGGTAACTTGGATATGGATCATAGTATGGATTATGGGTGAACTCCTGGTTTCCGTAGTAATTGTAATTTGGATAATCATCCCAACCTGAATTATAAGAATTAGAAGCAATAGGATAGGGTTCATAAGAAGAATATCCATCATTACAATAATAATGCTCCATAATAAAAAATAGAGAATTAAAGATTAGGGAGCAAGAAAAGCAATATTAGAACAAAAATTCCATGAAATCATGGTGTTAAGCCTGCAAAGTTAGAAAAGAAAATTAACTAAAAGGAAAAACAAAAAGAGTACAAATAGAATCAATTAAAAATAGAAATTAAATTTGCTCCCCGGCAATGGCGCCAAAAACTTGATGTACTAAATCTGCAAGTGCACAGAGTCAGTTGAAGTAATAAAACCTAGAGTAATCCAGGTGTCGAACCCACAAGGAACAATTAATTTCTACAATAATTAATTCTATCAAGAGAAGGAAAATTGAGAGTGATCAAAGCAATTTAAATTAAAAGCAATGAAATTATAAAAGCAGAGAATTAAATAAGATTGTGAAGATAGTAATTAAAAGACTTAGGGCTTCAGGCTTCACCTAATTGGGAAATTATTAATTAACCTATGAATTGAATTGATGCAAAGTTAGAATAGAATTACACTTAATTACCTATGCGCTCCGTCAAGACTACACAGGAATACCTAACCAATTAGATTCACTATCCGTCGATGTCAACCTAATTAACTAGATTCATTAAGAACAAGTAATTATTCACCTATCAGATTAGCCTAAGATTCATGTCTGATCCAGTCTAACCTGTCTATTTTCCTAGTGCACAGATTATGTTTCACCCGTCAGTACATGACACAATCCCTAAAACAATCTATATGTTGATCAGGCATATAAATCTCATGAAAAACAAAGAAAATAAATCTAACTTAAAAGAAAAACAATTCAAAACATAAATTAAATAATAATCCCCAATTGGCTTCACCCGAAACCCTAATTAGGGATTTAGCTACTCATGCTCATGAAAATAAAAACATAAATTATAGAATAAATAAAGAACATGAGAGTCGAGAGAGGAAGAAAAACTCCCTAAAATTGTCTTCAAGAAAGTGGAAGAGAATTGTCTCCAAAAATCCCCCTATTCTAAGTACAAAGCCTCCCTTTATATAGGGGTTGAAATTCTAAACCTAAAATAAATAGGAAAAATAAAATAAAGATTACAAATAATTAATAAATCCTAATGGGGCTAGGAATAAGTGGAATCTGACTTTAATTGGTCCAAAATTCGTAGAAAATAATTATTGGTTGAAAATAGGTGAAATCCCATCAAAAATAGGAGAAAAATCAAGTCAAAATCGGGTCCAATCAAATCACCCGCATACGTCCAAAGCCTGCCCCCCCGCAACCTAACCCAGGGGAATTTCCGCGTCCAGATTTCGCCTTGCCCGCGCGTTGGCCAAGGAGTGGCCCGCGCGCGGGCTACACCAGATTCATGCATCAATTGTTTCTTCCATTTAATTTGGCAAAATTCTTTATTTGTACTTCCAGCTTCAATTTTCCTTCATTTTGGTCCATTTTCTTCACAAGGTCTTCAATTGAGTCTAAGAAACAAAATTAAACAAAATTAAGCACCAAATAATGATAAACTATTAGGTGGGACGGACCCACCACGTTATCTATGAGACCAACCAATGATATGAAGACAATTCATCATTTTTCTAAAACCCTATCCCAATCAAATCTCAAATTTGGGGACTTACCCTTTATATAGGGTTTGTTTTAAAAGGGGGCTAAACTTTGGGCTAAAATCGTGCCTTAATTTAAGAAGTTAATTTGACATAGCAAAATTCTATTGGTTAGTCCCATGGATGACGTGGTGGGTCCGTTCCACCTAATAATTTCTCCCAAATAATCAAAATTGATAAGATAAACACCAAAATTAACACCAATAATTATTTAAATTATGCACTTATCATGACCAAACAAAAAAATTGACACATATGACAAACAATAATATTGAATTACCTGCTCAACTATACTGCCACAATCATTCAAATCAAATTTGCATGCAAATTGTGATAAAAAAGGTGAAAAGTCCAACCTGAAGTTCTTCTTCACAGCTTTAAAGTTTTTCCCTATACTCCTTTAGTTGCAGAAAACATTTATGCAGCTGCAGGTCATTCATTGAAAGATAAAAATTTAAACCAAAAGCAAAAGGTTCAAAAAATTAACTCCAACCATATTTCAACAAGTTATCTAACAAGTAACAAGATACCTTGGTTAACTGCATTTTGTGCCTTGAGGAGAGCTTCTTAGCAGTAATCAAGGCATCCTCCAGGGTCTGAATGAGTTTGTCAAATACTTAGTGACAGAAATGAACCAAACCTAATTGTCGCAACGTCCGGGTCCAGGGGTACCGAACCCTACCGTTGAACGACTTAAAGAAACTATAAAACTAAGGGAGTCGCCACTAATCTTTTTTAACCTAGGTGTGATTAGCCACCTAACAGATTATTAAGTCTAATGTTAACCTAAGCTTGGCGAAGGTAACACTAAACCTAATAAACGGTCTTTTAACTAGAGTTCTAAAGGTTCGGGAGTCGGGTACGCGTGGGGAAGGATTAGCACCCCCACGACGCCCGTCCAAAGACGGCACTGACTAGTCTAGATTTAACTGTGAGTTTCTATCATTGGTTGTTTCTATCTTTAAGTATATTCATGCCATTTGACTCTTTTATACTAACTAAATTACTAACTAACATACTCTTCTCTCCTTTTTATTAACTACCATTTTTTACTAATTATCCTCTTCTTACTTATTACCATTCTTACTTTTGCTACTTTTATCATTTTTACTCTTTTCTTACTCTTCTTACTAATTACTCTTTTCTTACTCTCTTTTATTGATTACCACTTTTTACTCTTCTTTTTTCTTATACTGACTACCATTTTACTCTTTGAATTACTGATCACCTTTTACTCTTTACTGATTACTATTTCACGCTTACTAATTACCACTTACTGATTACTATTTTACTCTTTACTGATTACTCTTTACTCTTTACTGATTAATATTTTATTCTTTACTGATTGCCTTTACTTTTTACTGATTAATATTTTACTCTCTACCATTTTTCCTTTACTGATTACTCTTTATCCTTTACCATTTTACTGATTTCTTCTCACTTCTTACTATTTTTTTCTTTACTGATTACTTTTCACTCTTTACTCTTTACTGATTACTCTTTACTTTTTACTAATTACCATTTTACTTTTTACTGATTACCTTTACTTTTTACTGATTACCATTTTACTTTTTATTAATTACCTTTTTTACTTTTTACTGATTGCCATTACTTCTTACTGATCACTATTACTCTTTACTGATTACTTTTTACTTTACTCTTTACCATTTTCTTTTTACTGATCTCTCTTTACTTTACTCTTTACTCTACCATTTTGCTAATTACTCTTCATTCTTTACCATTTTTCCTTTACTGATTACTCTTTACTCTTTACCATTTTTTTTTCTGATTACTCTATTACTCCTGACCATTTCTCTTTACTGATTACTTTTTACTCTTTACTATTTCATTGTTTACTGATTACCATTAGTTTTTACCATTTTACTCTTTACTGATTGCCTTTTCAATTTTTACTAATCACCACTTGACTTCTTACTTATTACAATTACTCTTTGTTGACTACTATCGCGCTTTTCTTACTCTGAATATTATTTCCTACTCTTTTTACTGATGACTCTTTTCTTATTCTTTTTACTGAATATTGTTCCTTACTCTTTTTACTGATGGCTCTTTTCTTACTCTTTTTACTGATTACTGATTACTAATTTACTATGAATTGAATTACTGATTACCCTTGTACTTCTCTGGTTGACCCCATTCTCCTTCTTTCTCTTTTTAGATTTTTCTTATATGATTCTCAATTTATTGATACATTAGACTCTTAAATGCATGGATGCACATGATGCATGAAGTTCCAATTTGGGATTAATTACCCATCAATTATACGAGGAACCCCTTCAGCCGCCTCCCAATAAATGGTAAACGACCTCCAGAAATTTCCAAGCCTCCGAGAGAAGGCGAGCAAACTCAGACACGCATGAATGAGCCGCCCGCCTTTCCCATCACGGGATCATTTTGATTTAAGCCACATGCCAAATTATATTTGTACCGATTAATGAAAATTTATATATGAATGCAAATGATTTCCTTAAACAATTATGAAACTTACTGAATACTTAGTCCACACTTTATCTAAAAGTAAACTAATTTCTAAGAAAACTAACCTTAATCTAACCAATTCTAACAAATTATATGAATATTGATTCCTAAATTTAATTAACTAAATCCAATTCAAAATTATCTAATTATTACTATTACTAAATATATGATTTATTGGCAACTTAAGCTTAAATTATTAAATCAGGCTAAGCCCGAAATGCAAGCAACAAAAATTAAAAGCCCAAATGACTAAAAGAAAGCCCAAACCATAAGCTAAATTAACAGGCCCAAGTATAGAAGTATACCCAATTTGGAGTGGGCTTGGACGGGTTGGGTCAAAGTTTCGGATCGGGTCTAGTGGGTTAGTATAAATACTAAACCCTAGCCCTCTTTTCCTCAAACTTCTTCTTCTTAAACCGCGCCGCCACCACCATTCTGGTTTGAAATAACGCCACCACCTAAGCCGCCCTTCCTCGCCGTGTCGGAGTTTCGCCGGAGCACGGATGGGACTCAAAATTTGCAGAAAGCCTCGCCTGAGTCTCCTCTCACCAGATCCGACCCTATTTTCCTCCGAAACAACCTCGCATGTTCCAAACCAAGGCTAATTCCGAACCCAAAACTCACTCTCCGATCTCACTGTTCCATAGTCCGATTGCCTCAAATTCCGAGTATGTTGTTTGCCTCATCTTACTCTCTCCCTCCACCGTTCAGTTTCATCAAAACATCACCTTTAGACCTAAAGCCCTGACTCCGATGTATTTGAACCACTTCACCCCTTTTCCTTGATACCCCTAAACTGTTTTCAAGAAAGAAGCTTAATTGCTTTATCCCCTAAACCGACATAGAAACAAAAACTGAAAATCCTAGTTTCCTCAAGAATAAGCCCCTGTAAAATGAAACTTAAGAAGAATAGGGAATCAACACCGCCAAGGAAGAGAAAGGTCAGTAGCTACTCGATCCACTTTTATCCTTTTTGTGTTACTGTAAAAGAACTAATTTTTTTGAACTCAGAAAATTCCTCAAACCCTAGCTTCCTCCCCCTCCTCTCTTCAAAACTATCCTTCTTTTATTCTCTCCCCCCCCCCCCACCCTCTCCTTTTTTTCTTCCTTACCTCCTCTATTTATTTTTTGCTTTACTTGCTCACCAATTTTTTGTTTTTGTTTGTCTCTGCAGGTAATTCTAGATGTGCACGTGTGAGTGAGGTGAGCTGGTTTTTTAAGTCTCCTCCCCTTTTCCTCTATTTTGTCTTTTTGTAATTTTTGAGATAAAATCCATTTTTTTGCTATTTTGTATTTTATTGGACTTAACCTACTGTAATTTTCTGTCTTGTGGGTGAACTGGCCGAATGGGATTTGAAACATGGACCTTGGGACCAATCACAGGTTGACATTTATTCTATGAGCCAATGATATGCTTCCACGGCATCCAGGTAGTCTAACCTCTGTACTATTTGAAAGTGGGAATTCTTTACCGCTGAATTGTTTGATTGCC
>AWWV01013495.1:0-54534 GCA_001974805.1 Corchorus capsularis | reverse complement strand
TTTGAAACATGGACCTTGGGACCAATCACAGGTTGACATTTATTCTATGAGCCAATGATATGCTTCCACGGCATCCAGGTAGTCTAACCTCTGTACTATTTGAAAGTGGGAATTCTTTACCGCTGAATTGTTTGATTGCCTTCCTTGCTTATGATGCTCTGTTTCGGTTCTCTGTTCTTTCTCTGTTGCTGTAATGCTTTTAAACCCTCTGATTGAATTTGCTGCTGTTGTAAGCTGGATTGTCCAATTGCCTCAAATCTCTTTGAACCGCTGTGACTTGGCTTAATTCCCTGGAACTCCTCTTTTGCTAAACTTGCTTAATGATCTAAAACTAGCCTTAAAGTCTCTGTTTTGTGTATGAAGCCCTTTTTGGCAATGTGCATGCATGACTTTATTTAAATGTGAAGACCATTGCAATTGAACCATTTTCTAAATATGATGTCGCTCCATGACTGTGATCCTAAAGACCAATGCTTAAGTGAGATGCCTGCTGTGATGATGATCATGAACGAATGCACATGGATTCTACGATTATGCTTGTTATGATATGAATGCTAGACTGTGAAAGCAGTGAATATGTTCTATACTAATGCTTGTGTTGGAATTGAAATGCTCTGAGAATGCTATGCAATGTAACTTTAAAAGGGTAAACTAGGCTTAAGAACATATTAGAGGCTTGATGACTGGAATCTGTTAATGAAATGCAAATGTGATTTGCTGGAAATTTGGTTAAATGCTGAGAATGAGTGAATGCAATGCATGCGGTCTTGTTTATTGAGAAATGCTGCTGAATTGGAATGATGAATGAGGATGTCAAGTTTGGATTTTGTATGCATGGATGAGATGCTAATCTAGACTCTGAAATGCTTATTGTGCTGAAAGTATGAATGGAATGCAGATTTGAACATGATAGTGAACTTAAGTACTGCATGCTTAATGAAAATGCATGACAATATGCTAATTTTCCTCTGACCCTATTTTGATTAATGGCAATGAGTGACTTTGATTGAAAACTCATTTCTAACTTTATGTTTGCTGCAAATGAGATAACCATGCTAATGTGCGCTTAAACTAAAATGACAAGTACCCCACGATGTTTGTAACTTCCTATGCTTTGAGATTGCCCTGTTGATTGCTGTTGTAGGAATTAAATGAGTATGCTTCTGCTTGTTATTGCAATTGTGATCTCTTTGATGCCATGTCACTTGCCATTGTCTGATATCTCACTCCCTTGTAAAGCTGCTGGTTTGAATGTGTGATTGCAACTGTGACCATATTCTTGCAGCCTTTTTTTTGTGTTTCCCATCTGGTTGAGAACTGTCTTGTATTCCTTACTGTCTTAATAGTAGATGATTGTTGCCTTCCATGATCTCATGGTTGTTTTGGAGTTCAGGGATCAAGAACTAATCCTGATTCCCTTTCCAAATTCAACCAAAAAGCAAAAATAATCTTCATGTTTGTCTGATGCTTCCCTTGCATGTATCTTGTTGTGAAATTCTTTATTATTTGCTTGCTCTTGCTTTGTACTCTGATTTCACCATTCCTCCCATGCACAGCCCTGCACATGAGGTCTTTTAAGACCTCCAACGCTCGGGTGCATGCTTGCTTGACACCCCCTTGCATTTTCCTTGTTTCATTTAGTGTTGCTGCACTATTTTTTGCATTTTTTAAAGCCCTCCGACCCTTTTTGGCTTACACCAATTAATGGTGTTTAGTCTTGAATTTGGGGGGCACATTTGCCACTCTTTGCTCTCTCTTTCCTATTGACTTGCAGGGTTCAAATCCCATGAAAGTTCTATCAAGATACCATGGTGCAAGGAAACAAATGTATGAATGAAGACCTGTTGCCCTATAGAATAATTTTCTTGTACCAAAAAGAGGAAGAAAAGAAGAAAGCAGGAGACTATTCTAGCAAAGGTTACTACTCCTTAGTTTGTAGTCAATGTGTTGATGTAATTGATCTAACAGAGATTCTTACCTCATTTTGTAATTTATATGCAAATGTACTAGACTAATCTCTAAATAATGATGGCAATGCATGATTGTTATTTTTGATTAACCAATGCTATTGAATATCCAAATTACATGCTCAATATGAAATGGACTAAAAATGCTTAATGTAACGTACCCAACTTAATGAAAAAGAAAATGAATATGATCACTGTAACTAATTTTGACATAAAAGGAAATAGGAGAATAAATGGGACATGCTTTTCATGATAAAGAATGTAAAGATGCTAATTTGAAAGCTAAAACCATTATTTAAGGATCTAAACTATGTGACTGAAATGCAAGAATATTGAGATGCAAAAAAATGCCAAAATGCAAGAATATTGAGATGCAAAAAATGCCAAAAGTACACATCAAGATTTTTTCAATTTTTCAATGCAATCTAGATAACTAAAATGAATTAGCTAATCTAAATTGAAGATGTACTAAAAATTACCAAAATGTCCCTAAATATGCAAATGACCAAAATACCCTTAGTGCAAGAATGATCAAAATGCCCCTATGATGTGAAAATGACCAAAATACCCTTGGATGACCCTAATGCTAACTCGACCCCAAATTAAAGGATATAGGACAAAAACGGGTGTCTACATAAGTATGCCTCCTAAATTGCGATGGAATCTTATGTTGTTAGTCACTCATGTTTGAACATAAGTTTTCCTCAGGGAGATTGATTATTTGGAAGCCCTCGCCAGTTGGTGTTAATTTGCCTAACACGGATGACTCTCGGAGACATGAAGAAGGACATGCTTCAGCTGGGGGTTTAATCGGAGATGAAAATGGAGGATGGGTTACGAGATTCTTGTTGAATATTGGTGTGCAAGGAGCTTGGAAGCAGAACTTTGGGGTATTGGACAAGGATTGATGCTGGCAAAGGCGAAGAATATAACAAAGTTGATAGTAGAACTTGATGCGTAGGTTGTGGTTCAATTCCTTACTAGTACAGTGATGGAATCTCATCCTAGCTATACTTTAATACGAGATTGTCTTGAGTTGATCAAGAGAGGGTGGATCACAGAGATAAGACACATTTGCAGAGAAGGAAATCGTTGTGCAGACATGTTGGATAATTTTGCTCACTCAGCGCCTAGGGTGTTAGTAGATGTGATGATCCTCCTAACCAGTTACTACTGTTGCTTGTAGAAGATAATGCTAGGAAGGGAGTGATTAGAATGTAGTATCCTTTTTTGTTTTTCTTGTTCTTAAGTAGCCAAAAAAAATTAAATCTAGTATTAGTATATTCATGCCAATGACATAGCTGCTTTTAGCGGAAGAAAATGTGTTCCCCAATTCTATATACTAAATTAAATAAATTGCTTGTATTAGAATTTTTTAAAAAAAAATACTAGGTTTGTTGCCCGCGCTTCGCCGCGGGTTTTTTATTTCATGCATTGATCACTTAAGTACAGTTAATAATTTCATCCATTGATCACTTAAGCATTGTTAATAGTTATCATGTGTGTCTCTAAAACTCAGTTGGTCTAATTTGCTTTCTTTCATATTCAACGTAATCGCAGTGTTCACTGTATATCTCTAATCTTTCTGATAACCTTTAAATTCAAGGGCCAATTTTTTGATCTAGATATTATTGGATGGTTTAATTTCTGACTGAATTAATACTTAGGAGCTGCAAAACGTTATGGGAGTGTCCTTTTATTATATATATGGACAAAATGAATTAATTACCAATAAAATATAGAGTACAAAATACTGTTGAATCATCTTCCATGATACTTAAAGACATGAAATTGAAGGAAAACAGTCATCCTCTCCTACAAATGCGCAGTTAATCCATTTGCCAGTATTGCTTGCAGCATGTCTGGTTGCTGAATTCTTGACAATGTTTCTGTCTCACTTGGCATGTCTTCTTCCCTAAGTTCTAGCCATCTTCTTACAATAGCAATGTTGATGACTTGGCCTCTGTGGTTGTATTTGTAGAGCAAACATTAGTATAGCTAACTCTTTCAGTATGGGCTTTCTCCTTGGCTCATGACCCTGCGACAATGTTGTATAGGAATAATTGATGGCCAGAAATCCCTCCAATGTTCTGATAAGACGATGGGCTGTGTTGCCAAGTCTATTGAAATTTGTAAAGGGATGGACATTTCCTTGCTGTGAAAAATCAATGTTAGTTAATTGTGTCACTGAAATTTAAGTTGAGTCATATGGATAAATTTCAGAATACTCATACCTCAATCAAAGGTTGGTTATCAATGTCCATGAAGTCGATTATGAATCAATATCAAGAGCAACAATAGAAATAATTTCAGTTAAGTTTGTGCATTTGGAGTAAATCCTCATCTGGAAATTTTCTCAAGTCTCAAAACTAATCAGGGTATTAAATAGAACAACGCAATTCATGGTGAAGAAGGAGAATGACACGAAACTAATTAGCATATAACAACCCCATGCATATTCACTTTGAATTTATTGTCAAAGGATGGAAGCATATCTCAGAAATCAGTGGCAGCATTTAATTCTTTAGTAAAGAGACAAAGATGGTATTTTTCCAAAGACTTATGCAAGAAAATCATACTTTGACCGTCGCTGCTTGTATTTTTGTCTATGAAATCAGAGTGGCGTCCTGTTGCAAGTGAAACATAGAAGATTTAAGTGTTTGAGTCAAAAGAAGGAAATTCCATATGAACGGCAAAGAGGGAAAAAATTTTGATAGTTGGATCAGCGTAAAATCTGACAAATAAATAAATATTAGAGAAGAGTTTATATGGCTTGCCTGCACTGAGTTTGAGAATTTTGATTTGATTGTGAGTCAGAAAGCTAACAATAATTGTTCTTCCTATAGTGATTGATGAAGTATCACTTATATTACATTACTGCTATTTTAACTTCATTATAATTAACAGCCCTTTCTCATTAACTTATACAATCATCACCATCCAATTCCAACCAACAACTTTATGAAAATTAAATCTAAACCTATACAGCCCATCTCAATCTCACTTACCAATACATGTACCACAAAGCATCCAACTACGAAAAGTTAAATGGATGAATTATAAGTCCAAAGTATATCAACAATGAAAATATAAGAATGAATATTCAAATAATACTACAAAGAAGTAAACCACACATGGAAGGAGATCCACCTATTCTGGCTCCCTTTCAAAAGAAACCTCGGAACAATAAAGAGTATCCTATCAATTTCTATGAATTAAATCTAAGGTTGAAGTTACCATTTCTATGTTCTTATCATCTGGGTATTTGAATATCCTGTCAATCCAAACTTAAGAAGTAAATAAACTGGAATTTTTGGAAGATATATCCAACATATCAGTCCTTGAAATTCAGAGAAAAATAAGAAAAAGTGATCAAACAAAAGGTTTTGGAGACATACATGGTCATCGGCTTCAAAATCAAGCTCTAGCTTTCCTTCATCATCCTTCCAAAGATTGAAGACTATTATATGTGTACCACGCTCCTTGAAAATCAAACTAAATGGGAACAAAGAAAGAACAAATTATATGAATCTAGTTGTATTAGATTCAAATTCCCTTTGAATATCCACCAAAGTCGACTTGAACTTCTTCAACTCCTAGACTTGTATGTCGATGACCTTCACAAAGCTATCCCTCCTCTTTCGTCGGCCTTAAGCACTCAATTAGACCTGCAATTGAATTCTCAAGATCACAAGATTCACAAACAACTAAGTTATCTCAACCTAATTGCTTGCTAGGACTCTACAAGATGAAGAACCCTAAGTTTGCTCAAACTAGAACAATGAAGCTAAGATAATCAATTTGGGAAAATAATCCTCAACTTTATTAATCAACTCAACTTCCACTTTTACAAGAGATATTGGTGGCCTTATATAGTGATAGGGTCAACCAAAATCCTAAAATAAATCCTAATTTTCGTCCAAATATAAGGGCTAGGGAAAAACTAGTCCTTGCCCAACTAGGAAAAGGAAATAAAGACATAATTAAACAATGATTGGACTTAGTCAACCAAGGCCCAATCCAAATAAGGTCCAAACTTAAAAATAAGCTAATCTAAGATAGAATTAAGCCCAAACAAAGATAACTAATGATAATGGGCTCATGCCATGATGTCAATCCGGCAATCTAGAATCAATAGCAAGCAATGTGATGAACTTGTAATTGATTTGTAATTTCTTGCCCAAATCATCACCAAAGCTCTTCAATTGAACTTCAATGGTCTTCAAGTCTTCAAGATGAGTTCGAACAAGGCCCATAAGTGCATCCTTGAATCTCTTAGCTCTTGCTCTTGTCATCGGACTATTAGACATCTTCAATGGATCGAATGGCATCTTTTTAGTGCTTGGAACATGATTATCGATATCTCCATGGTCTCCATACATCTTCATGCTTCCTTGCAGCCCTTGCACATCCTTTCCATGCTCTCCATGCTTGTCTTCAAGTCCATGATAAGTCCTTGGCGTATCATTCCTTCCATGATAAGCCTTGGGCGCATCATTCCCTCCCCCTTGAAGAAGATTTGTCCTCAAATCTTGCTTGTATTGCACCACATATGGAAAGCTCTCAATGAACTCATATTGCACGACATATGGATGGAATTCAATATCTTTAATGGGTGGAAATCCTCTTTGAATTTTCCCACAAAAGTAAGCTACGGGCTTCTCTCCTTGCATCAAAACAACTCCAATTTCTACAAAATCACTCAAAAGAGACATAATATTGCTTGGAATGTCTCCAGCCAAGTTGTTTGTACCCATTAGTGTATTTCGAAACAAAGGTAAGATCAAATCAGAATTATCATGCAAAGCACTCTTAATCTCACTTTTAGTACCTAACATACACTCTTTAACCACTTCCTTAGAAATCTCTTTCTTTTCACCCAAAACAGAATTATTTTTAATGCTATAATCAACCAAAACAGAATTATTTGCAATGCTATGATCAACCAAAACAGAATTATTTTTAATGCTATGTTCAACCAAAACATAATTGTTTTCATCACAATTAGCATCCAAAACAGATTTAGTTTCATCACAAATAACATTTAAAACAGATTTAGTGTCATTGCAAACAACACTCAACTTAGGTTTAGTATCATCGCAAACAACATCTAAAACACTCTTTGCAACTAAGGTTGTTTTATCATCAAAACAATCATCAATTTTAGGTTCAGATTTACTCTTTTCTTTAGCCCTAAATTCAGCATCCAATTTAGCA
Organism: Corchorus capsularis; assembly: GCA_001974805.1. Classification (NCBI taxonomy): domain Eukaryota; kingdom Viridiplantae; phylum Streptophyta; class Magnoliopsida; order Malvales; family Malvaceae; genus Corchorus; species Corchorus capsularis. The sequence goes on along the minus strand of AWWV01013495.1, from coordinate 47,350 downwards.
AAATCATCTCTCACTTTAATTTGATCTTTTAAAGCTTCTTGAAGTGATAAAGGAATTAAAGTAAGAGGCTTCTTACCACACATGAAAGAATACTTGTTGGTCTCTCCATCATGATGAACTTTGTTGTCAAATTGCCAAGGTCGACCAAGTAGTACATGGCATGCTTGCATGGGTAAGACATCACACAAAACATCTCCCTTGTACTTGCCCAAAGAAAGAGTAACTAAAACTTGTTTGTCAACACTGAATTCTTCTCTATCATTGAAACAACCTAAACTATAGGGTTTAGGGTGTTTAGTGGTAGGCAACGCTAACTCCTTCACTAAATAATCACTAACTATGTTTTTACAACTCTTCTCATCTATAATCACACTACTAGGCTTCCCATTCGCATACATCCTAGTGTGAAACAAATTCTCCCTATGAACATCCCCTTTCACATAGGCTCTCAAAGTTCTCCTATCTACCAAACTAAGTAAAGCTAACTCATTACCACCCCTATTAGAATCTAAGCTAAAAATACCCTCTTTTACTCGTTGCATTTTATCAATCATGGTATCCACTCTTTGTATCATAGTTTGCAACATGGCAGCCACGTTTGGTTGCTCTTGTTTTCCTTCCATTATACCTACAAAAAGAACAAAGATTAGTAGTAAAAATTCTCACAAGTGTGTGTGTGCTTATACCTTTGACTTGTGCTCTCGTGTTTGTACTCATACCTTTGACTTGTGCTCTCGTGTTTGTACTCAAGTCCTATGGATTGGCGGTCCACTACTCTCTTAATGATCTCACAAGATTTGCCTTTTACTAGCTTCAATAGGCCTAATAAGAGCAACTCCTAGAGCACTCCTTTCTTCTCATGACCTACTTGAGGAACAAACAATTAGTAGCAAAGTTATTTGTGAATCAAAGGAAAAGTGATCTTAAACCAAACCAAACCACTTAATGCAGGCTCCTTATGTCGAAATTCTTCACCAAAGTTGCTGCACAAAAACTCAATTCAAGCACAATCACAATATCAATCGATTAGCATAAACCCTAGTACCACTTGTCTCCTATTTTATACCACTTGAATCCAATAGGGTTTGTAACCTGAAATTCTTCAAATCAAATCACAATTAACATCAAAAGCAACCCAAGGATCTCAATTACACAAACAATTAGGGCTAATTGCAACTAAGTAGATCAATTGCACAAGAAAACCCTAATCCCCAAATTTCCCAAACTAAAAACCTAGTTCCTGAAAAATATCGATAACAACACAGATTTTTTTGATTTTTTTCAATATTTTTCCCAGAAAGGTCACACCAAAATAAGTCTAAAGCTGAAATTTCACAGCTTTCCGAGCTCAAACGAATCCAGAACAAAAATCACAAGTTTCTGGTCGGAAAATTTTTTTATTTTTTTTATTTTTTATATTTTTCGATATAACTACTAGTTATGAGGGACTTAAATCTGAAATTTCAAAGCAAAACGATGCAAGATGAATCGGCTATGAATTTTTAAAGTTTCTGAATTTTTGACTTTTTCAAGAAGGTGGTGCAATGAGTGTTTGGGAGTGTTGTGATGGATGAAAACGTGATGATTGATGTATAGAAGGATAGATTTACCGATTGAAGATGACAACCTATGCTCTGATTACCAATTGATACGAATCTAGTTGTATAAGATTCAAATCCCCTTTGAATATCCACCAAAGTCGACTTCAACTTCTTCAACTCCTAGACTTGTATATCGATGACCTTCACAAAGCTATCCCTCCTCTTTCGTCGGCCTTAAGCACTCAATTAGACCTGCAATTGAATTCTAAAGATCACAAGATTCACAAACAACTAAGTTATCTCAACCTAATTGCTTGCTAGGACTCTACAAGATGAAGAACCCTATGTTTGCTCAAACTAGAACAATGAAGCTAAGATAATCAATTTGGGAAAATAATCCTCAACTTTATTAATCAACTCAACTTCCACTTTTACAAGAGATATTGGTGGCCTTATATAGTGATAGGGTCAACCAAAATCCTAAAATAAATCCTAATTTTCGTCCAAATATAAGGGCTAGGGAAAAACTAGTCCTTGCCCAACTAGGAAAAGGAAATAAAGACATAATTAAACAAGGATTGGACTTAGTCAACCAAGGCCCAATCCAAATAAGGTCCAAACTTAAAAATAAGCTAATCTAAGATAGAATTAAGCCCAAACAAAGATCACTAATGATAATGGGCTCATGCCATGATGTCAATCCGGCCATCTAGAATCAATAGCAAGCAATGTGATGAACTTGTAATTGATTTGTAATTTCTTGCCCAAATCATCAACAAAGCTCTTCAATTGAACTTCAATGGTCTTCAAGTCTTCAAGATGAGCTCGAACAAGGCCCATGAGTGCATCCTTGAATCTCTTAGCTCTTGCTCTTGTCATCGGACTATTAGGCATCTTCAATGGATCGAATGTCATATTTTTAGTGCTTGGAACATGATTATCGATATCTCCATGGTCTCCATGCATCTTCATGCTTCCTTGCAGCCCTTGCACATCCTTTCCATGCTCTCCATGCTTGTCTTCAAGTCCATGATAAGTCCTTGGCGTATCATTCCTTCCATGATAAGCCTTGGGCGCATCAACAAAGACGTTGTAAGTAGGATCCAGCTTTAATTCCTTTAAAATCTTAAAATTAACATTAAAACAGAATGAATAGATGAATGAAAAAACTTACTTGTTGAAGTAAATCAGCTTCAGATCCATATGGTGACCATTGAACAATGGTCTCTTATGTACCAATCATCCTCAGAAGCTTGCATTATCTCATTCCAAACATATCCATTTTGCTCAAAGTCAATCTATTCATTTTAAAAGGAAGTTTTGAGGCAAGACCTTTCATGGGTCACAAGCAAAATATTTATCCATATTCTCTTAACTTGAAAATATCTTTAAGCCATGTCAAGCTAAAACAACAGAAATTAATGCCACTACCATGTTACCTAAATCATATCTCCTAAGCTTTGGAAAATGTCTTAATGTCCTTCAAATTTAACCACACATTTCCCTGCAATCATACGTACATAAAACTAGAGCTGGCAAAATGAACCCAAAACCCGAAACCCGCCTGCACCCGAACCCGAAATTACCCGAATTGACCAGAAAAGTCAACGTCCCGAACCCGCCCGAACCCGAAAATACCTGAACCCGAGACAACCCAAACCCGAACCCGCCCGAACCCAAACCCAAACCCGACCCGAGCCCGAGATCAAAATAATATTAAAAAATTCAAGAATTATTTATACAATAAAAATTTTTCATTATTGTTTAGAAAAATCACATTTCTACCTTTTAATATTAATATTAAATAAAGCTATTACATATAAATAAATAAATCCAAGTTCTCTATAGGTTCAATTAAGGGTCCATTAGCTTTTAATTTATTTAATCTAAGGCTTGCATTTTGATGATTTGTTTAATTTAATACTTAATTTATTTTAATTTGCTATAATTTAGTATTAATTAGCATTAAATAGTTTAAATTAGTGTTGAAGTATATGTATTTTATATTTAATTCAGTTAATTTAAATGTTGCATACAATACACAACTTAATAATTGTCAGTGGCGTTGTCTTTCCAAAGAAGAGTTTTCGCTTTTAGCAAGTAGGATCATTTTCTTCTTAAGACTTTTACTTTTTTTCATCATGTGGGAGCCTCTGAATGTCTCTAACGATGACACGGTTCTTTCGGTAGTATTTTTTAACAATTACTCAATCTTTATATATACTTTCTCCATTCTAAAATAACTGTCGTTTTTTGGATGAATGTGGTCCTACGAATATATTATCATGTTATATTATATACTCTATGTTGTTATATTATAATTATCAATAAACTTATAGTAAAATAAAAGATAAACAATTATTTTTCTTTTAAAAAAAACCTTGCACGTTAAATCAGGATGAGCCAGAAATTCGGATCGGACTCTGAATATCGAAAGTGAACCCGAACCCGACCCGGGCCCGAACCCGAACCCGATCCGAGCCCGAACCCGACAGAACCCGAACCCGAAAATACCCGAACCCGAAGTATCCGAACCCGAACCTGCCCAATTGCCAGTTCTAGTGTAAACAGCAACGCTGCAAAAAAGGTAGAATTGAACATATATACTTACATATGGGGACCACTGAACAATGGGCTCTTGTGTACCAATCATCCTCAGAAGTTTGCATTATCCCATTCTAAACATGTCCACTTTGCTCAAAGTCGATCTATTCATTTTAAAAGGAAGTTTTAAGGCAAAACCTTTTATCGGTCATAAGCAAAATATTTATCCATATTCTCTTAACTTGAAAATATCTTTAAGCCATGTGATCGGACCAAAATTATGCATCTTTTTATGGTCATTTTCCTATGCTTTTTGGGTATTTTATGCTTGATTATGCCTTATATTTGGTATATTTGTGTTTATAGGTGCTAAAGAGAAGAAAAGTGCAAAATCACCATTTTTGTACCTTTTTGGAGACTTTTTCGATGATTATTTACACAAATATTTTCCAAGGACAATTTGGATGAAGAATGGAGCCAATATGATCGTGATTGAAGAGCTCGAAGAGTCAATTTTATCATCATAAGATTGATCTTCAAGAGTTTGAAGCAAAGGAGCAAAGTTGAGTTTCAAGGCAAGAAGACATGTCAAGTGGCGGACAAGCACTGGAGCACATGGGTCCTGAGACAAACCAGGTGGGGCGCCAGGCTTACCACATGGGCGCCCAGCGCCAGTCGGGGGTGCTACCCAGGCAGCATGGGCACTGGCGACATGGGGCCTGAGGCCAACGCCCTGGGCGCACAAGCCATCCGCATGGGTGCCCAGGGAGAGTCGGGGCCAGCACATGCGCGCGCCAAGCATGCCTTCGCATATCACTTCTCCTTGAAGCTTCTCCATTAGTTTCCAAATTTTGCGAGCTTTCTGTATTTTGGCCATAACTTTGGATCCAGAGCTTCGTTTGAGGCGTATGAGTAGGAGTTGGAAAGCTAACTCCAAGATCTACAACTTTTGTGTTTTGGTCGAAACCCAGTTCGAACGTTTTCATGGACGAAAATGCCCCTGAAGTCAGCGGACAGAAACTGTCCTGGGCCTGTTTTGCGGGATTGATCCAATTGAGCCCAAAATCTTATTTGGATTAGCTTGAAGACTTGGAGAGCAGCCTAGCACGTCCTTAGAATTTTTTTAGCTCTAAATTAACCCTAAGCCACCCTCTATAAATACCCTTTTAAGTCTAAAACCCTAGCTAACACCTAGAACAACTTACAACATCTTTCTACAACTTTTCTCTCCTTATTTTCTAGGTTGTGCAGTTTGGAGAGGAGGCAGCCGCCTCCTCCTCTTTTCCTCTTGGGTTTGTAAGTTTTCAATCTCTCATGGATTGGAGTTCCAATCCATGAGAGGTTAAACTTTTATACTTCTTTTTCTTAGGTATTTTTGATCAATAAATCTTTGTTGAGACTTTTGTTCTTAATAATTTGATTTTTCCGTTTGAATATGTTTCTTATCTCTGTACTTCATCTTATGTGTTTATGTTTTGATAGATTTGGATGGCCACCTTGTCTTGATAATATGAATGCTATAGTTAGATTCAAGTAGCTTGAGTCAAGCTAAAATTGGTCCAAGTAACAATTGTAATTTTAGGAGTCCTAGGTTCAATGGGATATCAAACCTTGTTGAAATCTTTAGGCCGAGATGGAAATTGATGTAGGCAAGTTTGGTATTGATTTATAATACATGTGGAAAAGTAAGTCTTAATGCTTGTCCTATGATTCTTCACAGGGTGAATGTTTGATTAGGAACAATAGAGATTAATCGTCAGCGAGATGCGGGTTAATTCTTCTTAGCATGTTGGAGGGTCGAGTATTCCTCTCCTATACCAATTATTCAAATGGAGTTGTTTAAGATGTTAAGAGGATTACTTTATTTCAATGAAAGTTGATGTCTACGTCTTAGGCTATATATCGATTTGGGATGATTTATGATTCTTAATTGATTGCAATTTAAGTCAAATTCATGTTTTGTTTCCATGATCCATGATTTACTTGATCAAAATAATTGCCTTAAGGAGAAGAAGTATGCTTTTAATTAATTGTTTCTCTTAAATTGTTTTCTTAGTCATTAGTTTAGATTTACATAATTGTTTTCTAATTTAGTTTACCTATTTTGAAAATCCATAAAAATTCCCCTTTGGTAAGGTTTTCTTTAGTATAGTTTGTTCTTTGATTTGCTCCTACCTTCTCTATGGATTCAACCCCTACTTGCCCTAGCTAGTAGTTATTGGTTTGTGGGGATTATTTTGTGATTTGTTCAATGACCGATCACAATTTTGGCGCCGTTGCCGGGGAAGGAAGGAAGCAACAAAAGATTGAAGACACATTATCACCTAAGGATTTCTTACCCTTATCTTTTTCTTTTTCGTTATTTTCTTTTTATTTTTTATTTTTCGTTTTAGTGCTAAATTTTTCTTTCTAGTATTTTTTTTCTTGGAGTTAGATTTTCGAGACAAATGAGCACTCATTTACTTTAAGGGAGTTGAATTTCAATTGTGAGATGAAGTCCCCATGCATTGATTATCTAGAAGATTTCTCCTTCGAGTTAAAGCCAGGAGTGGTCCGTTTGCTACCAATTTTTCATGGAGGCCCTCACGAGAATCGTCATGAGCATTTGCAAGATTTCATCATCAAATGTGCTATGATCACTGGGATGCCTCAAGAGCAAGCAAAGCTTCGAACTTTTCCAATTACCTTGGAAGGTAAAGCAAAAGAATGGTTTTGGAGTCTGCCATCAAAGTCAATTACTTCTTGGAAGGAAATGGAGAGAGTATTCTTGAACCAGTACTTTCCAGAAGCAAAACGCGCCGATGTCAGAAGAAGAATCAACTCTTGTCGACAATTACCTAAGGAGAAGTGGTTTCAATATTGGAAAAGGTACAACAAGATTTGTGAAAGTTGCCCCTACCACAACATAAGCGAGGAACTCTTGATACAACAATTCTACGATGGATTGTTTTATGAAGATCGAGTCTACATTGATGCAACAAGTGGAGGTAGCCTCACATTCAAAACACCCACAGAAGTAAGAAAGCTACTCAACATCATGGCTGAGAACATTCATCAGTTTAGCACATCAGAAGAGATCCTCAAGCCTAAGGAGCCAGAGGCTGAATCATCAATGCACAAAGAGATGAAAAAAATGAAAGAAGTGGTGCAATCACTCGTAACAGAAAAGGACAAGGTATATCAGTTGCTTAGCAAGCAAATTGCCGACCAACAAGATACCATTGCCAATTTCATGCGCTATATGGTTGCAAATCAAGGAGTGAAGCATCACCAACAATCAATCTTGCAAGCATCATTGAACGAAGCTCAAGGACAAGAGAACAACATGGAACATGACAATGAGTTGAACAATGCGCAAAGATATGGGATCAATTCAATGGGAATGGAAGACGATCAACCAAGGATTACAAAAGAGATGGAGTCACAAGAGACCCCATTTCCTTTCTCTACACCACAAGTTAAAGCAGTTCTTCCTACCCCTGAAATGAAACCATCACCAACTGTCATACCCCATGTGCAAATGCTAAGTAATGAGGAGAGTTCTGTGAAGAGGAAGGAGAAAGAGAAGTTTGATTTTGGGATAAATTCAGTTTCATCTCCAACAATTTCTCAAGATCCACCAAGGAAGAAAAGGGAACCAAAGAAAATAATGCCGCCCAATGATTGTCCAGCACCGTTTCCTCAATTACTTGAGCCACAAAAGACATGTTGTGAAGAGAGCCAACTCAATTCACTTCATAAGTGGAAGGTAAACATTCCTTTAGTTGCTACAATCAAACAAGTTCCCAAGGAAGAATGGAAGATGGTAGATGGATTGACTACACAAAAGGATCATGAGGAAGAAATCGAAGATACATTTTCATGGGAGGAACCAACCAATTCTGAACCAAGCACGATGGAAGGTGAATTTCATGAAATTGTTGTCCCAATCATGAAGGAAATTGAAGAGGTGTTAAGCAAAGCAATGGATGATTTGGAATCACAAGAGCTTAAAGAACAAAACCCCATTCAATTTTCCTCCAATGATGAAGATGATACCCTATGCATGGTCTGCATCCCTACAACACCAAAGGAGACTCCCAAGATTGTGCAAGAAGTAAAGGAAATACCCAAAGAAGACATCGAGATGGATATTCCTCCACCTTCTCTACCAAAGATTGCAAAGCACGAAGAGCCACCATACGATGAGCACTTTGGACATCCTAAAGATTTGAAGGATCTTGTTGATGACCAAGTTTTGGAGCTTACATATCCAAATTTGGAGGTCAACAAATTTCTTAAACAAGAAAGCTATGGAGAAGAGGAATGGATATCTATGGATCAATTCCTTTTGAAAGATGAGGAGATCAACCAAGTCGAGGACACTCCACAAAGGCAAGTACGAAGCTATGCCAATCATGGATGCCATAAGCTCTCATTGCATCAACCTTTAACGGCAACACAAATGGCATTGTCATTCATAGCCATTCATGGCGTCGCTCTCAACAAAATTGGTGAATGCTTTCCTTATCTCCTATTTTGTGCTTCCCATTTTTGTGTTCATATTCCTCTTACCTCGTCATATCTACTTTTTGCTTTGAAGTGGTATGATCCACCTTAACAAAGGAGATGGAGGAAAGTCTAGCCAAAGACAATAAACAAAGGCGCTAAGTGGGAGGCAACCCAATACACTAACATCTATTTTTTTTTTCCTTTTGAATTTTCTTTTTCTTAGTTATAGGTCATTTTACATTTTCAACTCAAGGGAATCGATCAAGCAATGGAGACAAGGAAAGGAAGCACACATCAAGAGCATTGGAGCTTACATTTTGCAAAAATAGAGAAGCTTTCTTGAACTCTAATCTCATTTAATTTCCTATGTTTGATTGATGATTGATGCATATCAATTAATTTTCTTGAATTGAATGTTTTTCCATGCATATCATCGTTGTACAATTATCTCATGCATCTCATGCATATAGACTCTTAAGTGATAAGGACATAAGGTCAATCTTTTGATGGTTATCAAGTGGAATTTTTGGTGAAAATCAAGTGTTTTTGGATTGAAGAATTTGGAATATGGTAAGATTTTTGAATGGTAATTGAGTTGAAGTTGGAATTGAGTTTGGTAGCAAAAATTGAAATTTGGAAGCAAAGGTACCAAGCCCGATCCCAGCTGGGGCCCCATGCCGCAAGCCTGGGCACCCAACTGGAAAGCCCCAGCACCCAGCCGCAAGGGCCTGTGCTGGAGGCCGACTCAGGGCGGGCACCCAGGCGCTTTGCCTGAGCACCCAGCCCGTTGGCTTGAACACCCATGTGCCGCTGACAGCACCCATGCACCCATGCCATGCCGAGCCTTCCAACCCACCTACACCCATCACCCATCTCAAACACTATAAATACCACCCAACGCCCACTTCAAATCCTTCAACATCCATCTTCATCCACAACCCACTTAATTTTCTTTTCTTTTGCCTACATTCAAATATTCACTCACTTTAATCTTCAAATTTCACTACTTCATCACTTACAAATAATGTCTTTCATCTTTTTATCACCTTAAACACTTACCCATTTGATTATTCAACACTTTTTCCATCAAATCCATCAATTTTTCAAATTATCAAGTTTTGGGAAAGCGGTTGTTTTCTTTGGATTCTTGTTTGGAGTGATTAGAAAGGAGATAAGAGATAGTTTGGAAGTTGATTGGAGCATTTTAGAGCATTGGGGAGTACTACATTGGATTTTAAAGAAAGATTTTTCAAGAAATCCTACAAGGTAACCTAGTGCCCACTAAGTGTTCGAGAAAATGTCAAGAAGAGTGAGAGCAAGAGCATCAACATCCCAAGCCGCACCAATTGAGGAGGAAACCACCATACAACCTTACCTTAGTGTGCCGCCACCCATATTTGTTGATAATGAATGTCAAAAGTGGTATGGAGCAAAGTGTAACAACTCTTTCATTATAGAAAAAGTACTTCCAACCAACATTGATCAAGAACTTGGAGTTAGCCAATTATTTGTCAATAGAGGTTGGGGATCACTTCTTCAAGTAGATGGATACTACTATCCCAATTTGGTGAAACAATTTTATGCAAACATGGACAAGGAGCGTGATGGTTATTCCTACACCATCAACACAATGGTTAAAGGTAAGTACATTGTAGTTGATGAGGAATATCTATGCCGTTTACTTGATTTGAACAATGAGGGTAGTATGTTCTATTTTACTTATGTTAATGGAGAGCAAAGGACCGCCACCGAGAGCACATGGAAAAGGGATGGTGCTTTAAGGAGTTTTGACATTCCTCTTGGTATGGATAACCAAGGGAGTAGAGAGGTAAGAGTCAAGTACATGGAACCAAGGGATAGACTTGTGTGTTACTTATTACATCATAATGTCATTCATAGGAGTAGTAACAAGCATAAGCTTCGCACTGAAGACTTCTATGTTGTAGACAAGCTTTGCCATGGATTAGGTCATTGTAATAGAATACCAATGGCTAGGTTGTTACTCTCAAGGATGTGGGAAGTAGTTCATTCTTCACATGAAGATAAGGCATTTGTTTTCCCATTGTTGATTAGCAAGATTTTGGTCAATGAAGGAGTTGAAGTCGATGGTGAGTATTGCTTCAACAATGAAGACAATGTTATTGATGTGAATTGTTTAAGTCATTTGGGTTTAAGGAGGAGAGTTGTTGCCAATGTGTTACATTGGTACAATGTGCAAAGAAGGACTTATGCACAAGGACTTGAACAATCACAAGGGTCAAGACAACCATCTTTGGAAGTTGATGAAGAAAATTTCCAAGAACTTCCTATGAGAGAATTTCAACAACTTATGATTCGAGAGATGAGACAACATAGGAGTGAGATGAGATCTTACATGGAGAGAATGGAGGATACCCTACGTGATTCCATGGGTCAAAGGAGACCAAGGAGAGGCCGATGATTCTTATCCTTAGGATGTCATATGTTATGAACTCTTTTATGTTTTGCATTTTTATCATGACATTGCATGCATTTGCATTCGTATTTGTATTTGTTCTATTTGGATCTTATGTAAGACTTATGTGTTTGGATGCTATGATTGATACTATGTTTGATTAATTTGCTTAGATTAAGTTTCGACTTTCTTGGTGAATTAATTCTTGCATGTGCTCAATTAATTGGATTACCCCATCTATTGTACAAAACCTGATCTTCGCCTGAAACAGATTAAATGAAAATGGAATGCACAGGAAAAACCCAAAAGAGAAAATGGGATACAGAAGAATTTAAACGAAAAAGAAGAAAGATACAACCTAATAAAACCTGAAATTTTTGCTCTCGCATCCCTTTCATGGATTTTCCGGTAATCGACCTGTCTGCTTCCCAAGACGCTCAATCCTTCTCTCTCGGCCTTGCTCTTCTTCGTCTGTGTTCTCTGGCACTCATTTTCTCTTCGTCCCTTTGGCGCTAGATTTGACAACAATGAAAAATCCCCAGTAAATTCCGACAGTGGCACGATGACTTTGTCTTTTTTTTTTTTTCAGAAGATGTCTGACAGAAAAATATGAAAAGGAAAAATTCAGAGAAAAACTATGAAAAGCAAAACCAAAACCACATGAAAAACAGACAGGGAGAAAAACCAAAAGAAAATTCCACCCAAAATTGAAGGGATTAACCTTATGACAGCAACGAAAATTTCAAGGAAATCGAAATCAAGGAGATGAATCAGCCTGCATGAATGAGAGAAACAAAAGATGCGATGAGAAACTGTAAACCAAATGAGGAAAAGGTTAAGAAGAGGAGAGAGTGAAAGGCAAACCGAAGGAAAAAATAATGCAGAAAATAAAATATGAGCATGAACACCCACCTGAGCCAAGAAGAGGAGAGAATAGTGAAGTTGAAAGAAAGAAAAAAGAAGGAAGAAGAGAGCTGACATGCAAAATGAATCCCAAGAAAGAGAAGAGAAAAGTAGTAAAAAAAATAAAGAAGATGATGAGAGAGAATTAGAAACTTGCATCAATTGGATATGCCAACAAAAAGAATGAGTGAAAGTAGCAACACTCAAGAGAGAACATAGGAAAACATTTGAGCGGCGAATTCTGAGCAGCTGTCTGAGCCAAAGAGTTTACAAAGACCGAAATTACAAATCAACTCAGCCCAAAGGAGAATTTTATATTACTATAAATTAAAAGGAAAAAAGTTTAAAATAGACCAAACCACAAAACAAACAAACCTTTAATCTCATAATTAAACCCAAATGCCCAATTAAGCAAACAAATGAATCCCATAAGAATCTCATAATAATATAGTTACATGTTATCATATCATACATCTATAAATCTATAATGTAACTTACATAATAATCTCATAATAATATATACATGTAATCATACTATATACACATATATACATCTATAATAATGTAGCATGACCACAACATCCAACAAAAAAATTGAAGCATCATCAACTAAGTCACTCTATAATCAAATAACCAAAATCAAACTAAATCAAACTAAAATTAAATATTAATAAGCAAACCAAACTAAAATTAACAACTAAACTCTCTAAACATCCACCTCTCTAAATACTAAGCAACATGAAATAATGGCCAAAGGAGACAAAAAATGTCATGAAACCTCATGGAGACAAAAAATGACATGACATGAAACCCAAGCCCTTAGCATGAAATGACAAACCCTAAGTGAGATGAAGGCTAAACCCTAACTATGACATGAAAGCCAAACCCTAACATGTCATTCAAAGTGAACATCCAAAGTGAAGGGTAAAAAAGAATTGAAATGCCCAAATTATCCTCAATACTTATATTGGATGGCCAAATTACCCTCGAGGCTTATATGAAATCACAACCAAACCATAGGCAAAAAGACGCAAACGCCATGCAAATAGTACCCCCAATTGAATGTGGTGAGAGTCCTTATCGGTTTTTTGGTAATCCACACTTCAATTATTATTGTTTGTTATATATTTATTTATTTATCTTTTAGCAGGGGAATACTGCTACCAAAACTAGTAACCAGATACAAGGCTACATGACCATTTCCCGACCTGACTATGTCATTTTGGACGATTTACCCATAAAGAATTATTTTGTACATTTTACCTCTTTAAGTTTTATTTAGCAAGCATGTTGTTCCTTTGGCTAATTTAATTACTCCACAATGAATATTTCAATGTGAAGCCAAAGAAGAAAAAAATGCCAAAGTAAAGTAATTAAGTTAAGATAAATTATCAAATTTGAGTAGTTATAAAGCTAAAGGGGCAATCGGGTGTCTACATAAAACTTTAGGGGGTAAAATGTCCAAAATAATTTTAGGTCCAAAGCGCCAAATGGTCATTTAAGCACATAGTTGTATATCAAGGTAGAGGTGACCATGGTCCGGCTCGAATCGTAGAACCAAACCAAAACTGTGGTCACCAAAATCTAACTGGAACTGTTAAAAAGGTTCTGATTCCGAAACCGAATCGGAACCTTTGTTGGGAGGGTTCCAGTTAGGTTTCACATACATGGAACTGGAATCGAAATCGTCCATATTTTAATTATTTTTATTATTAATATATTTATAAAATTTATAATATATATATTAGTTTTCTTAATTTGTTTCCTGAAATAGTGTCATGTTATTTGATATTTTCTTATATATATTATTTTTTAAACATAAAAGTAATTAATTAACTAATATTATATTATATTTTAAAAATATTTCCTAAATAAAAAAGGTTTCGGTTTGGAACCGAAACTGAACCGAGAACCGTCAGTTCCGAAATCGAAACCGGAACCTTACTTAATGGGTAAGATCCCCATTCAAACTTTTTAAGAACCGGAACCGCCGGTTTGAAACCGAAACCGAACCATAGTCACCTCTAGATCTAGGTTATCCACAAAGATCCTACTCCTACCTGCATATAAATGCTCCAAAATTGCTCAAGTACACAAGCTTGATTACATACTACTAAATTGTTAAGCCCCAAGCCTCCTTCTGGTTTGGGATGACAAATCTAATCCCAACTTATTATGGCTTCTCTAGCATTACCCTCCTTTCCATTCCAAAAGAAAGAATAAAACAATCGGCTGAGCCAATCGAACTAGGGATCAGAATGAAGCTTTGGCACCAAAATCTCTAGATGCTAAAAATGACATATTGAACACGCTGAAGCCTATCAGCAAAGGATAAGTGATTTGCTGTCCAATGGGAGATTCTACTCCTTACACTCTTAACCAGAACAATACAATCTCTATATCCAAGGCTTTTAGATACCAAAGGAAGGTACAGCCACATAGACACTTTTACGTCCACGAGCGAAGCGAGCATAGCAAAATTTCACTAAAGAGAAAAGGCAATTTACAAGGAGAGTTACTCAAAATCTCAAAACCCAAATACACCTAATTCCAAAGCTAAACAAAGACAAGTACATTCTTCAGTTTATTTATATTTTGTCTCTCCTAGGGTTTCCTTGTGAGTGCTACCTCTCGCCGACGTGCAAGTTTTATCTTGACAAATTCTTTTGAATTTTGTCGATCAATTTGCTTTACTGATTTCAATTGGCTATTTCTCTTGTGTTGGTGGTGGGATAACAATTTTCCTGGAGTGAGATATGACGGAAGGGCTAACTGATTTATGGGAAAATTTTAACCTAACGGAGGAAGAAAATTTGGAGGTGGCGGTGGATCCAAGACTGGTAGACGAGACATTAGCAGAGGGGAATAATTGCTTGATCGGAAAATTACTATCTCGGAGACCTGTCAATGTAGAGGTGATGAGAAACGTGATGCATATGGTGTGGAAATTGGCTGGGGGTCTGCAGGTGAGGGAGATCGGAGAAAACCTTTTTATCTTTCAATTTGAATCTGACTTGGAGAAGGAAAGAGTCTATCAACAGACTCCGTGGAACTTTAACAAGGCTCTTCTGGTACTGAAGTCTTATGATGCCTATGATTGTGTCGAGGATATCAAGTTGGATGGTTGTTCTTTCTGGAAACAAGCTCATGATCTTCCTTTGGGTTTTATGAATGAAAGTATTGGAAGAGTGATTGGAGAATCGTTTGGAACGGTAGAGGAAATTGATACTTGTGGTGATAAAATTGCTTGGGGAAAATTCTTACGGTTTCGAGCGAGATTGAATGTGACCAAACCATTGAGAAGAGGAATGATCTTGACAGCTCCTAATGGAGGAAAAATTCTAATTAGCTTTCGTTATGAGAAGCTACCAGATTTTTGCTATGTTTGCGGATGCTTGACTCATGTGGAGAATGAATGTGAGAAAGCGGTGGTTATGAGGAGGGATAAGGGAAAGATAATAAAAGAGTATGGTCCGTGGTTGAGAGCAGAAGTTCCCCGATCTAAGAGTGTGAAATTCGATGGTCCAGGTATAAGTGAGACCCGTACTGGAAGAGAGGAGGAGAAGAAAGACTCGGTGAATAAACGACGGGAAGGGGAGGGGTGCAAAGGTCGGAAAGGACAGTCTTTGTTAAAATTGAAAGCAGCAAGAGACAATGAAGATTCATCAGATTTTCAAGATGACACTGATGGATTAAGTGCAACAAATAAGGAGCAGGTTACGGGAAAGCATCATGTTGGTGATTCTCAACAGAAATTACTAGAGAAGAGCCATGGTTCAGATAGTCCTGTAGGTGCAAAGAAGAAGGTCTTTTCGAAAGGGAATAGTGGAAGTCAGGATGTGGTTATGGAGGATGGTTTAGCTACTAAAGGTGACCCAAGCTTTGTATTCAAGGCCGTGAATGAATCCTCCAATTCTGGTGGTGGAAGCAAAATAAAAAAGAAGTGGAAGAGGGCAGCAGTTACGGTTTCTAGGATGGATAAGGGCTCAAATGATCAGCTGCATAAAGTCACAGGGCAGAAGAGGGAAGGGTCGAAAGGTGATTTAATGGAGGCTAGGAAGAAGAGTAAGGAGGATGGTGAGGTGGATTCTGATAGTATCTCGGTTTACAATACTCCTTTAACGGCGGAGGTTGGCATGGAAGGCCAGCTCCGCCTATCATTATGAGTATTTTAGCATGGAATTGCCAAGGCTTGGGGGCGGCCAGGGCAATTCCGAAAGTGAAGCAGGCGTTGCAAAAACACCGCCCTTGTTTAGTTTTTATTAGTGAAACAAAAAAGAACTACTGGTGAAATGGATTGGCTGCGATCGAGGTGGGATTACTCGAATTGTTTTTCTGTTGATTGTGTAGGAAGAAGTGGAGGTTTAGCGTTACTATGGAAGGAAGAGTGGGAGGTTTCGATTATGAGCTATTCAAATTCTCACAATGATGCTATTGTTGTTGATGGGAAGGGTTCTTTGCCATGGAGATTTACGGGTTTCTATGGCAATCCGATTACTCATAGGAGGGGAGAATCGTGGGATTTAATTAGAACTTTAAAAGGGCAAAGTTCATTGCCTTGGGTCATAGGAGGTGATTTCAATGAAATTATGGATGGATCAGAAAAGGTGGGAGGATCAATTAGGCCTTTCTCACAAGTTCAGCATTTTCGAAACATGATCTTGGACTGTGAACTTGAACATTTGAAGGTTGTAGGCCCGGAGCTAACATGGAGAAGAGGAAGAGGTGAAAATGCAGTGTTTGAAAGGTTGGACAGATTTCTTGTTTCTGGTTCATGGAGGGATCGGTTTGGGTACTCTTTTGAGAAGCATGTTTATTCAAATTTCTCTGATCATTTGCCTATTTTTCTTCAAATTGAGGATCAAAAACGCCAATTTGAGTTCATACAACCATCAAGAAAGTTTGATAACAACTGGGTAAGACATGAAGATTTCCGAAGGGTGGTAGTTGATACTTGGGGTTTGGATAGAGCTTTCAATTTTAAAGATTTATCTGCTAAGATTAGGGGGTGTTCAATAAGCTTTGCAGAATGAAACAAGTCGGTCTATGGTTCTCTTGATTCAAAAATAGATAAGTTAAAGAGAGAATTTTCAGTTTTTTATGAGAGAGGGAGGAAGGATCGTAATTTGGAGGATTTGAATGGTTTGATTTTGGAACTAACAGAGATGGAAAAATGCCAAGAAGTATACTGGAGACAAAGGGCGAAATCATTATGGATTAGAGAAGGAGATCGTAATACTTCTTTTTTCCATAATTTTGCTTCTCAAAGGAAGAAAGATAATGCAATGCTGAAGATTAAGGATGCGAGGGGTAAATGGTGTGTCGAGGCGGATGATATTGAACAGGTTTTTGTAGATTATTTTGAGAAGCTGTTTACTTCTTCACATAGCCGAATCCCAAAGAGCTTCTGCGACAATATCAAAACCAGGCTATCTATGGATCATTTGGAGGTGCTATCAAAATCTTGGGAGGCGTCGGAGGTGAAGGCAGCAATAGACCAAATGAATCCATCCAAGGCATCTGGGCCCGATGGAATGACTGCCATGTTTTATCAGAAATACTGGGATGTTTTGGGTACTGAGGTGACTTCTGCGGTTTTGAGCTTTCTAAATTAAGGGACCTGGTGGCCGGAGTTGAATGCTACAAACATTGTCTTAATTCCCAAAGTTAAGAAACCTTGTTTGGCTGCAGATTTTTGTCCTATTAGTTTATGCAATGTGCTTTATAAGATTGTTTCAAAAGTTCTTGCTAATCGATTCAAGCAAATTTTGCCTGATATTATTAGTGAGAATCAAAGTGCCTTTGTACCTGGAAGATTAATTTTTGATAATGCTTTAGTAGCATATGAGACTGTCCATTATTTGAAGAGTAAGAAAGGTGGTAAGGTGGGCAACATGGCATTGAAGTTAGATATGAGCAAGGCATATGATAGGGTTGAATGGAATTATTTGGAACAGGTGATGAGGACTATGGGATTTCCGAGTTCATGGATTTCATTAATCATGACGTTTGTTCGTACTGTCTCTTATTCGGTGATTGTTAATGGAAAGAAATGTTGTAATTTTGCTCCATCTCGTGGAATCCGTCAAGGTGATCCTATTTCTCCTTATCTTTTCCTGCTCTGTGTTGAAGGATTATCTGCTTTATTGAATAATGCAGATACACAAGGGATGATACAAGGAGTTTCAGTATGTCGTGCAGCACCAAGGATTACTCATCTCCTTTTTGCAGATGATAGTTTATTGTTTGGTAGGGCATCGATAACGGAAGCTGATGCTATTCTAGATCTACTTAAACAATATGAGCAGGCATCTGGGCAATTTGTGAATATTGATAAATCTGCAGTTTATTTCAGCAATAATACTACTTTGGCAGATAGGGAAGCAATTAAGCAGAAATTAGGAGTCTCCAAGTCGTTGGATGGGGACAAGTATTTGGGTATGCCGATCCTTATCGGTAGGGAGAAGAAGCCTCACTTCCAACATATTAAGGATAGAATATGGAGACGTATTCATTACTGGCAGAGTAAGCTTTTTTCGGCTGCAGGCAAAGGAGTTTTGATACAAGCAGTAGCCCAAGTTGTCCCTGTATATGCGATGAGCTGCTTCAAATTCCCAAAGACTTTTGTTAAGGACCTTAATTCAATCTTAGCTAGATTTTGGTGGAGTCATGGTAAAAGCAGTAAGGGAATTCCGTGGGTTGCATGGGAAGATTTAAGTGTTTTTAAGCTCGATGGAGGACTGGGGTTCAGAGATTTTGAAGCTTTCAATTTGGCATTTTTGGCAAAGCAAGGGTGGCGTTTTATTCATAACACTACAACTTTGTGTTATAAGGTTTTTCGAGCAAAATATTTTCCAATTGGTTCATTTATGAATGCTAAATTGGGAAGTAATCCATCCTATGTATGGCGTAGCATTTTGGAAGGAAGAGAGGTCTTGAAATTGGGCACTAGATGGCGAATTGGGGATGGGATGTCGGTTAAAATCATGGAAGATACATGGGTACCTAGCCTGCCATTAGAAAAACCTAGCTCAATTGCTCCAAATATTCTTGATTATGGTTTGGTTACTGAACTCATAGACCATGATGAAAGGCATTGGAAGGAAGACCTTTTATATGAGCTGTTCCAACCGACTGTAGTTGAAGCAATCTTGGATATAAGCCTAAGCTCTCATCGGGTAGAAGACAAATTGATATGGGCTGCATCGAAATTAGGGATGTTCACCGTAAAATCTGCTTACCATGTAGCTCGGATTATGTTGGATCGTGAAGTGGTCGATGTGGAGCTTCGAAATCCTTTGTGGAAGTTGTTGTGGACAGCAAGGGTTTCTCCAAAGGTAAAGCTTTTTATGTGAAGACTAATGCATGGATTTATTCCGGTTCGTAATATTTTGAAATTAAGACATATGGATGTTGAAGATTGTTGTTGTGTATGTGGTGAGTCGGACGAAACGTTGAAGGATGTTTTCTTCGAGTGCTACTATGCAAGATCGGTGTGGAATGATATAGCTCCATGGATGGAAGATTTTGTGTTGACAAATGAATCTGCTGAAGATTTTTGCTTCAATCTTTGTGTCCTTGCCACACAAAAGGGTTGCTTAGATAAGATTTTCATTTGCCTGTGGATGTTGTGGTTTAACAGAAACTCATGTCTTCATGAAGGAAAATGTATTTTGAGCTCACAACTTGTCCATAAAGTGGTTTTAATGGTGAAAGAATTTGAGGAAGGGATGAAGTCTTTATATGGTGATCAGCCGGTTATCCAAGGACACCATATCACCAAGTGGACACCGCCAAGATCAGGTTTGCTTAAGCTTAATTGTGATGCTGCATTTAATCAATCAACAGGAATAACTACATTAGGAATGGTGCTGCGGGATGAAGCTGGATCGGTAATCCTGGGAGGAGTAAGTCGAGTTTCAGAAGCTGATAATGTGATGCATGCTGAATGTTTAGCTATCCTGTTTGGACTTGAAGTTGCTTGGGAGCATGGACATATTTCTTTGTTAGTTGAATCAGACAGTAAACAGGCTATCGAGGAGATTAGAAAGGGTTATGAATCGCTTTGGATGGGAGCTTCCATAATCCATGATATTTTAACTTTTTCTACCCAATTTAATTTTATCTCTTTCGATCATGTAAGAAGGGAAGCAAATGTGCTTACCCATGATATTGCTCATTCTAAATGTAGAGAGGGAGAGCAGAGAGTATGGTTAGATTATTTACCTACATATATCTGTCTTTCTTCACTATGATATGAATAAAATCTAGATTATTTTTCTCAAAAAAAAAAGCTAAACAAAGACACTTTAGAATTCCATTAATGTACCTGACACTTTAACAATTTGGCCTAAATTTGCAAAATTTATGGGCAAAAGGACCAATTTTCCATTTTTTATCTTCGGGGTTTCGATCCATTCATTCGTTGGGTTCGTTTGCTATTTGGGGGTCAATTTTCCTTGCTTGGATGGGTTGTACTATTTATTTTGGGTTTATGTCTATTTGGACCATTCCTCTCAATTGCCGGGCCGATTGTTTGGTTAATTTCTTACCTTTTCCTTTTCTTATTTATATTTGGGTCAATTTTCTTTCTTTGATCCATTAGATTTTCTTTTTCCTCATTGGACTTTGTTTGGTTGCTCGGGTCGATTCTAAAAATTGGATTGCTAAATATCTGCCCCTTTTTACCACTTACCATCTTCCTTTTGACACTTTTACCCTTCACTTCATTTTCTTCAAGCTTTCTAACTTTAAATCCTCTAAATCCTTCAAATTAAAACCTCAAATTTTCAAAATAATCTTGAAGCAAATCATGGCAGATTTCGTTCGTGACAGAGCCAAAGGATTGAATGAATAAATAAATAAATAATTAACACCGTCATCACCAAAATCTTCCAATCCAACCTGCAAAATTTAATTACCAAATATTACTTACAAAAAAATATTGATTGGCTCAATAGTAACAATATTGATTGACCCTAACTAATAATAATTATCACCAACAAGGGTTGGATCTAATGGTAAGCGGTTTGTTCCAGTTTAAGCAGGTTTCAGGTTCGAGACCTTGCGTACGCAGCACCCCCTGTTGGGAGACTCACCCACCATAACCAGGTGCGCGACACGGGTCGGATCCGGATTAGTCAGGGCCAAACCCTGGATACCGAATGGGATACCAAAAAAAAACTAATAATAATTATCATAAAAATCATAATTTGAAATTATTTTTTTAAAAAATTGATCTAACTAATAATATTTTTTTTTTTGCCGCAAAATGGAGAGAATTAAAGTATCTTACTTGGTTTGTACACGAGGAATATGTATCTGTTATTATTATAAAATAAAACTGTTATTAATTAGAAAAATCGTATAGATGACTCCTTCAATAGGTACTAGTACTACATTAGAGTGGAGTACAAAAATTGTACTCTAGTGTTATTATTATTTGTACTAAAGATGAACATTATTTGTGCTTTATATATAAACCTTCAATCCCAGAAGTCCTCCCAAGTTTCGTCTCTTTTATGATCTTACAAATCTCCATCTAAATTTGCTATATAATGGATCTTTCTAATTCTTTTGTAGCATACATATTTGATTTCAGGTCACTTAATGAAATTAAAATATCAGGTAAACTTTCTCTCACATCTTATTCAATTGTTTTGAATATCTGATTTTGATTGATTTAATGTATAATTAATTTGCCCCTCTAAATTTTCATTTGAAACAATTTGATCCTCAACCTTCTTTTTTTTTTACATGTTTTAAGAAACTAGGGTACGACCCGGGCTTCGTCCCGGAGAAAAATTTATGTATGAATGAGTAAGAGTAGAATTTGATAATTGATTTAAATAACATTTTTTTGGCCATCAATTTAAATAACATTTGAATGGTAATTATTTTTATCCAAATGATGATGATAAAGATAATTTCATTTACTGTTTATTTGTTTCTGTCTTTGCATTTTTTCAATTATTACATTTATGCCAGTCATTCGTTATTTTATTTCGCTGTAGATTCATTCTTTTCCTGAAATTTTGTGTGACGTTTTCTAGCATTATATGAAATCAAATCAATTTGTTCCAATTTGCCCTCTATTCTCATGTTCAACAGGTTCAGTTTAATTTTGTTAAAAAAAAAAACAGGTTCAGTTTAATACATTTTTTTAATCTAATTAATCTTTTCCCTTGTTAATTTACGCTGCAACTTTTCCAAATTGATTTTATGAAGACGGAATGAAGATATTCATTGTCAGAATGTGTATTCATAATCATTTTTCTCAAGTTTTTAATCCAAATTCCATATTTCCTTTTTAAAGAAAAAAAAAGAGCTAAGATCTGTTTGTAGGTAGGATATTCCATTTTTTTTTTTTGGATAAGAAAGATAGTCGATTCCAATTAGTTGACTTTTACTCTCTTTTTTTTTTTTGGCCGAACCAATTAGGTGACTTTTTTTTTGACAATTAGGTGACTTTAATTCAAGGTTTTTGTCCAAAGGAAAAAAAAAAAGAAGAGAGAAAATTCTCTCAAATCGTTTACTTAAGACAGAATTGTAAAAGCAAAAACAAATAAAAGCAACAGCCCGGAAATAAAATGGCAGCTGTAATCTGCCTCTGATAACTTAACTATGATTAAAAGTTATAATTAATTTGAAATTAAGGTCAACTAAGCTTTTTTTTTGTAACACCAATTATTTCTATCAAAAACAGGATTGTTAAAGAAATTGATGAGTTGATAGAGAGTAGAAAGACAGGACAGTAGCTAAAGAAAACAAATATACTAAAATGAAATTAAAGATCAGACAATATGAAGTGATGATCCAAATAAATTAATATTAAATTATAAACAATATTAAAATCAACAGCATAAATAAATTAACGTTTAAACTAATACAAGAAAGAGTAAAATCAATTTAATGAGTATTTACTTGTATTTAGAAGTCACATAAATATGGATATACAACCAAGAAAATGCAACAGCAAGCAAGTATAGACAAACCTTCCAAAGCTTGCTGTGCTAAAGAATAAAGGAGATTAAAACAGAATTAGTAAAAGAAAGAACAGAGGAAGGGGAAAGAAATGACAACATATCTGGATGATGAGAATGATGTGTTTTGAGAACCATAGGAGGGTTGCTGGCCTTTTTATAGGGGCAAATGAGAGTTAGTTCAGCATATGTAAATGAGGGTTCGATTGGGAAGGTAAATAGTAACATTTGAATGAGTCTGGTGACCTTTGGTGGCTGGTGAACAAAATTTTTTTTTGGTGTGAACTAACTTTTTTTTTGCCTGGTGTAAACAAATCTTTTTTTTTTTTTTGTGTTGGTGTGAGGAGAGCGTGGATGCATGAGAATGCAGCATTTTGTATGAGCTTTTATATATAGTTAATTAACTTTGCACCAGTGTGCATCGTTAGGTACAAGAAAATATAATCCAATTTAGATAAAATTGTTCAAAAATTGAAGTTCGTTTTGCAGGTAGTTTGATGGTCAAATCGGATATTCTTCCCATTGATAAAATAAACACACTCCAATTAACTTTTTTTTTTTTTTTAGTTTAAATAGAAGAGGCTTATCAGAAGCTTTACGCTCTTAGAATTAGATCAAGGGCCGGCAGGGTCAGGTTGTAAAATAGTTTTACAAATCATTTAAAACTTTCAATATCTTTTTTCCATGTTGGCTCAAACAAAACCTCAAATAGAAGCTATTTTATGAATATAATTAATCAACTAGTAAT
Organism: Corchorus capsularis; assembly: GCA_001974805.1. Classification (NCBI taxonomy): domain Eukaryota; kingdom Viridiplantae; phylum Streptophyta; class Magnoliopsida; order Malvales; family Malvaceae; genus Corchorus; species Corchorus capsularis. The sequence goes on along the minus strand of AWWV01013495.1, from coordinate 23,707 downwards.
AAAATGTTATCTATAATTCTATGCCAGCTAATCGACCAATTCTATCTACCTCACCAGCACGTTCCAATTTGCATTTTGAAATTTAATTCCAATATATTTGGTGGAAAACAATTGGCTTTGTAATAGCTGTAATCCAACCGAACTGCAGATAAACTTTTTTTTAAGACTGCTTGCTTATGGTAATACTTGGTGAGCTTAATTTAATTTATTTTCTTATACAATTTATTTATTTATTTATTTATATAATATATGGTTTAGACTTTATTATAACTAAGCTAGGAGTGTATTTTTGCCTTTTCTATAGCGACTTGTTTTTCATGATCAAATAGCATACATATATAAAACCAATAAGCACTAATTAAAAAAATCTTGAATATATTAGAAGCAACACCAATTTGTTAATTAATATTATAGATAACATTTTATATATATACACATGGATAATGATTTATTTTAAACATACTTTTATCTGTTTACACCCAATTTGTTCTTTACCTTATTATATGTTGACTCTATGCTTTTTTATTTTGACATTAATGGACTCTATGCTTATTATTATAAATAAATATAAATATAAATGCTAATATAAAAAGTAGCCCAGCACTAATTTTTCTACAACATGGAATTATTATAGTATTGTTTAAGCCGACATAATAATAATATATTATACTCCCTCAGTCCCCAATTAAATGTCCACTCTTGGTCAACAAAGCTAAACTTTGATCATTGTTTATAAAAAGTATATAAAACAAAATAATTTTTAAAAATGACACTTATAAACTTTGAATTATAAACTTTTTAGCACAAATTTTTTTAAAATTAAATTTTACATATTTTTTTTATAAACTATGGTCAAACTTTAGTATTTGTTGATCAAAAGTGGACATCTAATTAGAGACTGAGACAGTATTATACTAAAAAGCCAAGGCCAGTAGAAACAACTAAATAATGATAGTAGACACTAAAAAACCATAATAATGATCACATGAAAATAACTTATTAAAAATTACTATGAAATCATTGCATGATAAAAAATTAAAACTAAAACGTCTTGTAACAACAATAATCAATGACTGTCTATCATAATTTTTTTTATTTGTGATTAAATTTTGTATCACGGTTTAGTTCTGTGATATAACTCCTAAAACTCGTAAGAATCATTTCACTTTCTCATGATTAAACAACAAAAAGACCGTATTGCCAAAAAAAAAAACAACAACAAAAAGACCGGCCGCCCCTTCGACTTGCTAACAAGCCCCTAAATTTTGATCACAACGAACACAGAGAGAAATACAACTTTAAACTTTGTTTTCTATATATTTGATGATGGTGTTACCTCTTCTATACCGGAAATTATTAGATATAACTGACGTATCACTGTAATTACGAGACCAACCGTTAATATGATGAACACTCAGATTTTTTAAAACTCAATTTCGAGAAATTATTAGGTGGGATGAACTCCCACGTTATCCATGGGACTAACCAATGGAATTTTGCCATGTCAAATGACCTCCTTAAATTTAGACACGATTTTAGTCCAAGGTTTAGCCCCCTTTTAAAATAAATCCTCTATAAAGGGTAAGTCCCCAAATTTGAGATATTATTGGGATAGAGTTTTAGAAAATTGATGAGTTGTCTTAATATCATTGGTTGGTCCCATAAATGACGTGGTGGGTCCGTACCATCTAATAAAATGATATCATAATTTGGGACTTACCTTTTTTTTTTTTAAAGACAATTTATTTCATCAAGCGGAGTAGCAACCATATTGGTTACCACTTACCACAGCAGAAATAATTTAGTACTTACCTTTACTTAATTGTTTATTTTAAAGAGGCCAAATCTGAATGGTGCGTAAATTTTAGAAAATAATTTGATGTGACATAATTTTAGTTGTTGGACTCATTTTTCATTTTTAAAGTTAGTTTGAGTGATAATATAGTTCAAACTTCAAAATGCTAATCAATTTTTTTTAAAAAAAAATATAACAATTAACATTAATTAATATTTAAATTATTAAGTTTATCTAAGATGGTAAAGAGGAAAACAAATTAGGATGGAAATTCCCACCTCATTTTTTGCCCAACTCTATGTCCTATCCACAAAATCATGACATATATCCCTTATACTATGTCTTGCTTATTTTTCAAGTTTTAACAAATAAAAATAATATTAATAAAAGAAAATGAAATGAAAATCCCACCTAAAGAACACAAGATTTAGCACCAAATTAAAATTAAATATTTATGTGAAGGGTTATTCTTAAATATTAACATATTTCCTATAGGATTTAGAATGAATTAATATAATTTAATTTGCACGAGACAAATAGATAATAACATAAAAAATTGAAAAAGAACAGATGACATCATTTGATGAATGAAACACAAAGTGAGGCAATATTGGGACAAAGGATTTTTATTCAACAAATTATGAATTATCTAGCTTGGTTTTGGTCCAATGGTATTTATCGTAATTAAAGAAATCTTTTATATAATTCTTTTTCACTTATATGTATATATTATATTATTTATACTAATTATAATGTCAAAACCTGAGTTTGTCTCACGAGTTGACTCGGAGACAAACTCAGTTTTTTAAAAATTCAAAATAAAATAAAAAACTACCCATTTTAGATAAAAACTATCAATTATACCAATTAAAAAAAAAACTACCCATTATAAGATAAATATAATATTTAAATTTATTTATATCATTTTAAAGAAATTACCTATTGAAAAAAAAACTGTTATAAACCACTCACGTAGTGAGTGCCCTGTGTCTTGTATAATAATAATAGTAATAATAATAATTCATGTTCTTAGGGCTGTGCATGAACCGACCAAAACCGAATAACGGACTGAACCGAATTGTAAACGGTGCAAACGGTTCGGTGTAATCGGTTTTTTCGGTGTAAGTCGGTGTGAGAAGTCGGTTTCTCGGTTCGGTGGACGGTTCATAAGTTAATGAACCGAAACCGACCGAGAAACCGACTTTTATATATATAATAAATTATTATTATTATATATATATATGAAATAAAATATAGTTTTAGTTTATAATTATATTTATATATATGATTGTTACTTTATTAGATATAATAAACTAATAATCTATTAACTAATATATATGATGATTAAACTAATAATCTAACTTATAAACTCTAAACCGAAAACCGAACTGAAACCGACCGAAAACCAACAAACCGAATTTTATCGGTTTTATTGATGTTTCGGTCGGTTGTCGGTTTCTCATATACCAAAATAAAAACCGAAAAACCAACTTAAAAAACTAAAACCGACCGAAACCGACCGATGAACACCCCTACATGTTCTAGTTCTAGTACTAGAAACGTGAAAACCAGATTCTTTCAAACAAAGAATTAATGTTAGAAGAGATGATATATTATTAACTATACAGAATCTTCGTTTTCTTCTTGTGAGATCATAAGGCCAAATAAACAACACGATTTAAGGTTAGTTAGGCCTCATGGCAATATTTTTCTTCTTATTTAATGTAAACTACGAGAAATTATTAGGTGGGACAGATCCACCACGTCATCTATGAGACCAATCAATAATATGAAGACGCTTCATCAATTTTCTAAAACCCTATCCCAATAAAATCTCAAATTTGGGGACTTACCTTTATATAGGGTTTGTTTTAAAGGGGGTTAAACCTTGGACTAAAATCGTGCCTAAATTTAAAAAGTTTATTTGACATGGCAAAATTCTATTGATTAGTCTCATGGATGACGTGGTGGGTCCGTCCTATCTAATAATTTCTCGTAAACTACCAATAGAAATCATATAAGGGGAGTTTGTGCTGGCTTCTATAATATTGGTCAACGGATTTTATGGATTACATTTTTTTTTTTTGCTACAATTATGGATTACATTATTAATAACGATATATTTTGATTGAGTCCATAATCCATATATATGTTTTTTTTTTTAAGAAATATATGTTCCTATCTTAAATTCTATGGCCATGGCCCACGACATCATAATAATATTAATAAATTAATTACAAAACAAATGCAGTATAGCTATCAAAATATAGCTACGAAAAAAGTTTCCTTGACAATAAGTCGGTGGCAAAATATTATTAGTGAGTATTTTGTCGCAAAAAATTATTAATAGGTATTTTCATCTCAAATTTTTGTGGCTATATTGCATTTTTCTTGTAGTGAGCAAGCTTCTTTATTTCTATCACCTTGTTAGCTGATTTTACCAGAGTTGCACAACCCGAGTTAAATGGTTTATATGTGTTTTTTTATGGTATATTTTTAATACTAAATGTATAATAATTTATTACTCCGTCCGGTTCAAAATAAATGAAACACTTGGAATATAAAAACAATAATTAATTCATCTTAAAATTAATAAGAAAATACTTAAAATGACCTAAACACCTCAACACTCCACAATTATATTTATCTTCTATCTCCCTAAATCTCCATTAATTAGGGGTATATGAAAAAAAAATTAAAAAGAGCATGAATTTTCTAAATCTACCACTTGTGAAACAAGCAAAAAATGGATGTGTTCCACTTAATTTTTTTTTTTAAAATTTTTGGTCAAGAGAAAAAGCTATTTATTTTTTTAGGGAAAAGTTGTAGGATTTCATTAATCAAGAATCGGGATTACAAAGGTGCATAGGTAAGACAAGCAATGTCTCCATATACTTGTTTCTCACCTACATTGCAATTAAGCTTTTCAAGGTCATGGGGAAAACAGTTTGCATGTCAATTGATAGCAGTAAATCAGCAAATATGGAAATCCATAGCCATGAATTAGATGTCATCGATAATGCTCCCCCATTCATATAGCTAAGGATGTTGACTAATAATCTCATGAATAGACATTGAACAATCCGACTCCACCATCATACGAGTATATAATTCGCCTCCTTAGTTTCCTCGAGGGAAAAGCTATTAATTAGTAAAACCAAAGTAATGGGATCGCAGAATGTCCTAAATACTATAAAAATTACAAGTTAAAAAAGAAAACACTACACATGATATAATTGGTATATATAGACACACAACACATAAACCATATATATATTGAAAATATTGAATTTTCTAGTCATTTGCTGTATCAAATGCGTAGTAGTCTTATGTATGTTAATAAGCATTTTTGAAATCAACACACAGCTAATAAGTCAACAAAATATTAAATTTACAAATCATAATTAGTTGAACTTCTTATTTTTGAAGAAATAATTACAGCATGTTTGGTTGGGATGAACAGAATAAGCCTGTAATTGCATTTAGAAGGAATTGGAAATAAAGAGGGAATTTAGTGGGAAATTTGGAATTGTTTTCTTGGTTTGGTTGAACCATTGAATAGAAAGGTAATTGAGAATGTATAAATGGAAAAAAAATACAAATTTGACCTTTTATCAAATTTTCAACTCTTTCTTCTCTTTGGGAAAATAGAAAGCAAGAGGGGCAAAACACAGTCGCCTCTCACGATCCCTTTGAAAATCCCTTCACGCAATCGGTGGGTTGAAGGAGTGGATTATATGGGTTGTTAAGAAGGAAAAAGTGGTAACTCAATATGGCTTCATTCCTCTAGTGATCATCATCGGCATGAATTCTGACCCAAAACCACAACTCTATCAACTCCTAAGCCTTGTAAGATTCAGTTGCTTTGTTAGTAACACCCGGATCTTCATTTCACAATTTATGTAATGGATTAATGACACTATGGAGGATCAAGGCCGTTTGACAACGTAGGTGGCCGGATCTGAGCGCTTTAGGCCACAAATTGGGTAGGTTTTAAGGTTTTTTTTTTTTTTTGAAGTCATAATGTCTTTAAGTAAAAAGAGAAAATAAGGGGAAAGAAGAAAAGGAGTCCTCGATGGCAGAGAGGGAGTGTCGCCGGGGAAGGAAGCTGCGACAGTGATCAGTGGAAGAGAAAGATGTTGAAGTCGGGGAGGAAGAGGAGAGGCAGAGGTCAATGGGAGAAACAAGATGAAGGAAATCGGCTGGAAATACGAAAATTAGTTAAGGTTTTAATTGTCATATAAACAGCATCTCAATTCCTGAAAACGTCGAATTGCAATTCTTTGAGTTAAGTACCGAAATGCAATTACATCATCTTCTGTAATTAGGTTGTAATTTGAAAAACCATTCCAGTAAACCAAACATTTTCACAAATGGGACCATCAAATTTGGCTATAAAGAATTCCAATTCATCCCAACCAAAGATGTTGTTAGTTGAACTTTCATTTTCATCCGTTAGTTGTATTCCAAATTAATTAAATAAATAGTTCCCTAACTCCAAAAAAGAATCTAAAAGTACAATATAAAAATGGTTTGTATATATTTGTTAATACTGTAGTACTTTTAGGTTATAAATATAAATAAATAAATATATAAATAAAATATCTATCGACTATATCATCCAAGTTGGAGAAAAAAATATATGTCAAAGTTTGCAAGTGGTTGGAAGCTAGCTTCGATCCAAAATGAAGCAGGTGGAGATTTCATGGTCTTTAACTTTTAGATTCAAAACCCATTTCAAGGCAAGTTTAATTATGTTTCGAGTGAAATATATAAATAGCCACTTAACTTTTAATAATTTCTTATTTTTATATCATTAAACTATAAGAAATCACTTCAAGAAAATATGTCGCTTGCTACAGAATTATTAACGAAAAACCAATAAAAAAGTGTGTAGGTAAGAGGATTTCTAATGGAAATTACAACAAAAACGGTTCGTGCCTATACAGTCGCTAGAAAATTTTGTGATCAATCTTAAAAATCCGTTGGAAATATTAGCCACAAACAAATGGCCGTCATAACTTCCATTGGAAAATTTGGACAAACCGACGAAAACAAGACTAACAGATTTACTTATGGATTCCCACGAAAACAAACTGCAATGAATTATTATCGATACAATGTTCATAGGAATATTATTGAATCAAATCCGTTGCAAATTTCGTAAAAAAAAAAAAGTTACAATGTTCTAATAAAATCCTAATAATTTAGAAACAGATTTGCAACCGAACTTTTTCTTTTATGACGAATTTTGCAACCAAATTTGCAACGAATTTAATTTAATAATTTAAATAATTATCAAATATTTAAAAAATTGAATTAACCTTAATACTTTCATAACAATAAGATCTTACATTAGTATCAAATCTATAAAATACATTGTAATAAATAAATAAATTACAAAATTCGTAAAAATTACAAACAATTAAAAATAATACAATAATTATATATAAAATAAATGTTGGAAAAAGAAACAAAATTTTGATTGAACTCTTTCCATTCCATTGATTACCATTTCTCTCCCACCAAATTATCATAACACCTACAAGTAAAAAAAAATAAAAAAGAAAAGAAAGATTAGCAAACAAATAACTCACAAGCAATAAATCAAATATAATGCATTAATAATAAACAAAGCTACTGACAACAAATTAAGCTTTTCGTAAGAAAAAAAAAATCCATGCTCATCTATAAACAAAACTAAATAGAGAAGATACATAGAAGTTTGATGGAGACATAAGAGACAAAAAAAGAAATCATCCTTGAGAAGTTTAAAGAGTAGATACAAGCTAAAAAATATATAAATAAAGAGGAAAATAATGGAAATAATTAAGAAAAACATGAAGAGAAATGGATGAGAGGGTGTAGTTAGTGGAAGAAGGGAAAATGAGATAGAAATGAGAGAGAGAGAGAGAGAAAGTGAGAAGAGAAATTTGAAAATGAAGATGGTTGTTATGAATTTGGTAGTTAATGACAAGATTTGCTACGGATTTTCTATAGTAATTTCCGTTGCAACAATTTATTTTGGCACAAAATATTTGAGCAAGCGGGAATTCAAATTTTAATTTGTCACGAAAATTAAATTCATCGCAAAATTTTGTAGTAATTTCTGTCGCAAAAATTTATTTTGGTGCAAAATATTTGAGCGAGCGAAAATTCAAATTTTAATTCCTTATAAAAAACTAAATTCACTGCAAAAGTTTGTAGTAATTTCCATTGCAAAAAAATTTTTTGCCAAAAAATTTTTTAGCAAGCGGGAATTCAAATTTAAATTTGTCACGAAAATTAATTTCGTGGCAAAATCTGTAGCAAATTATACAGTGAAAATAAGAAAATTTCAAAGCTTTGATCTCCATGTCATAGAATTGCAACGAATTTTGCTTCTGAATGTTCCATTGCATTTTTTTAAAAGCTTTTACATATTATATTTTCTTATAATAATAAAATCCATTGCAAACCATTACAAATCTACTATTCCTTGTCACATCTCGTAGGAAATTTTGTGACAAACTTTCTACAGCTTTTGATACGGCAGGATTTGTTGCAAATTGCAATAGATTTTCCAACAAAAAAAACCAAGCTAATCGCATATAATTTTTTCCCCTTATTTTCATAGCGAAGTCCGTTAGAAACATATTGTTGGTATTTTTGTTGCAACTTTGCAATGGAATTTCTATCCATTTGCAACCGATTGATCTCGCACCAGTTGGCAGGAAATATTTGCAACGAAGTTTTTAACGAATAATCCGTTGGATGCTCCCGTCATACTTTCCAACATATTTTGCTATGATTTATATTTTCCGTTGCTAGCGGTCGGAATATCCATTGGAAATTCGCAACAAATTTTTCTATTGCAATTCTTTTTTAGCCCGGTAGGGATTTCCTTGTAGTGAAATGATCATTTAATTGCCCAACAATTAAAAAAATTCTCAGTTAAGGATCTATCTCTTAAAAAAGCGCACATTAAGGCCTAACGTTGTAAAATTGCCTCAATTAAAGGCCTCTAGTCAATAACAACAATATGTGAAGATTACGCGTTGGACATCACCCATAAACAAATAATATGAAGACATATGGTGAAAAAGATTCAGCCATGATTTGCCCATTTTTAAAGGGGGTTTTTTTTAAAGGCAAATAGAATTATTGATTTATTGAATAAAGCGAAAGCTACTAGACTAGTGAAACAACACCAGCAGCCAGAGAAAAACAAATCAGTCCAGCATAAAACAAATCAAAACAGAGCCAAATACAAAATAAAAAACAAATCCAACTTTTGCAAGGACATCAACCTCCTGATATCCTCCATAAGAATGTGCCAGGACACATTCCACAACCTGCAACAATCCGACCAAACTCTCCAAGAGAAGGGACACCAGAAAAAAATCTACAATCTCAATTCCATTTGAACAATGTTTCCATATCAACAAGTCCTTAGAACCTTCCACTAAATGACAGTTAGCAATACAACCTTTAAACAAATTCCAATGATCAAACTCCCTAACTAAAAGGATTCCTTGTCAAATTCACATCCCATCTCCATTCATTATTCACACATGAGCCAAAAACAACCTCCTTACCATGTTTAGATGAAGCCAAAGGAAAATTCTCTGGAATGCATCCTTCTAAGTAAAATCACCAGTCCATTTATTACTCAAAAAATAACACAACGTTTCCAATTGCACAACGAAACCCGTTACTCTTTAAAGAACCGACGCAAATGATGTAACTTCGTTCAACAATTGCCAATTCAAAAGAAAAATCTTCATACGAGATAAAAATCAAACCTCCAGCAGATCCAAAATCTAGAGACACTAATTTAAGTAATTAGTCTTGTCATATCATGTTAAGCATAACGACTTTTGAGCAACACGGATACTATTGAATAGAATATAAACCTTTAATTGAGTCAAATTTTCACTGTTAGCCCTTATATGAGCTTTTTAAAAAGATAAAACCTAAGGCCATGTTTAGTGCATAGATTCACCGGCCGTTGCATCGTTGTGTTCACCGGTCAGTCGGAGCTTTAAGTGTAATCTTCGTTTCAATCGTTGCTCTAATAATCTCATCTGTACAGTACCTAATTTGATCTGTAAAATGTAATATCATCTGTACAATACCTAAATAGTGTCAATCTCATCGCTACTGCACCGTTCTACTAAACGCACCTTAAATTGTGAATTTTCAAAAACATCGGATCCTTAAATGAACAATTAGCCAAAATACTGATGTGATATGACAAAATGCATCCTGACACGTCGTTCGACTCACTTCGTTTGCAAAGTGTGTCTATTTAAATGCATCCCTTGGCAACACAAAATAAGGGTTTCATTTATTTATATACTAACTAGGTAAGAGCTCGCGCGTTTCACTGCGCGAACATGTTTTTGCACTTGATATGCAATAGTCCCCAATCAGTTTTCAAAATATTATTGGTGACTTATGGGTTTGCCAAATGAGGATGATGACCAATTGCTTTAGGTCATATGTTTTGAAAGATTTGGACTTAAGTAAGGATCCAACCAAAAAACCGGTCTAAAGAATTAGCCTCATTAATCTAAGAACAAATTGATAGGGGTATTATGGTCATTTCATACTTGATTTTTTGTTACTTCAGTTACAAACCGAGGGTATTTTGGGAAGTTTAGAAAAAAAAACCCTCCATGAGTCCAATTTCCACCATAAGCATAAATTATATAATATTAAGTAGACCGTCTATTTTCGTTAACCGAAACAACTAATTCTTTGGAAGCATTTTTTATACCTTGAACATTAAGTTTAGTTTTCGAGTCCTTCATGAAAGGTGTAGATCATGGAACAACCTTTCAAAAGACACTTGAATAATCTCAATCAGACATCTGGAACAAAAGTTATATAATATTAAGTGAACCGTCTATTCCGTTAATCGAAACAACAAATTTTTCGGTAGCATTTTTGATACTTGAAACATTAAATTTAGTTTTCGAGTCCTTCATGAAAGTTGTAGATCATGGAACAATCTTTTAATAGACACTTAAATCACCTTAATCGGATAACTAGAGAGAAAATTATATAATGTTTAATAGACCGTTTAGACAAACCACTTATAAATATGTTATATTATATTAAATTGTTAGAAAGTCAAAAATGCCCTTAGAAGTTCGTGAAAATAACGAAAAAATCAATATTAAAATGACGAAAAAACCAAGCTAAATAGTAATCAAATTAATAAAATTAAATTTTTGACTGGTTTTTAGTACTTTCACTTCCTATAATTATTGTTTTTTATTTATATTTATAATAAGACTTAACCAAACATCTCTCAACACGAGGTTATAGCAACCATGCAGCACCTGTGTAAAAGTCAGTATCATCCCATTAAGAACAGGTTTTGTTGTACATATGTGTCAAGGCAATAGGGATGCAAGTGGGTAGTGGATAATAGGGTATCCGGCACCACCCGTCGACCCGATTAAGTAGGATTAGGGTATTATATAATAGGGTTAGGGTAGGGTATGGATAGTGATTTTAGTACCCGTGATGGGTTCGGGTAGTGACCTTAAGGTACCCACTACCCGAATCCGGTTACTAATTAATTATTTTACTATTAATTTTTTATTTATATATTATATTTTTACTTAAAAATTACTCCTAATTAATATTTGTTTATAATTGTTCTACAATTATACAAGTTAATTTTAATTTATTCCTTTAATTTTAATTAATTTATTATTATTTAATTATAAAGAAAAAAAAATTCGGGTTTTTTATCGGGTTCGGATAGTTAACGGGTAGTTGATATTTTAAACTGATAGGGTACGGATAGTGATTTTAAAAAATAACCGGGTAGTTATAGGGTACGGCTATCCTAAAAAATAATAGGATTAAGGTACGGATACCTCAAAATTTACGGGTACCCTACCCAGTTGCATCCCTACAAGGCAACCATGTGTCAACAATACGAGAGTAGTAAACACTTACTTGCTAAACTTGATATTAATTCAAGTTTTAAGCTCTGTAAGCCTTACATAATTTTATTTATTTGTATTACGCTAACTCCATTTTACTACTTTCTATGTAGTGTATGATGATTGCTTTTCGGCTAAATGACAATTTCCACTATATGTCGTTTTGGACATTTTACCTGTAATTATTTTGAACATTTTTACCCTCTGAAATTTTATTTAACAGCCAGTTGCCTCTTTGATTACATAATTACTTAAAATTGACGATAAATCTTAGTTTAATTACTCTACATTGAAGATTTCAATGTGAAGTCAAAACAAAAAAAAGCAAATTGGAGTAATTAAGTTACGATAAATTGATGAATTTGAATAATTATGATACTAAAGGGGCAATAGGGCTCCTAAATAAAACTTTAGGGAAAAAATATCCAAAATACTCATTTTTTAGAAGGCAAAACGTCAAAAGTGTCATAGTTCAGAGGAAAAAATGGTTATTTAGCCATTTTTTTCCTTTTAAAATAAATTAAATATATACACTTACAAAAATTCTATGTAGCATATATCGATATAGTGTCGGGCACACAGGGGCGGAACCAGAAATTTTGGAGAGGGGGGACCATATATAAAAGATAATATTTATTTTAAATGAAAATAAAATTATACAAAACCAAATACATAGATTAAAACAGAATTTTATTTGAATTATACCCTCCGATCTTCTAAACTATATGATGTTGTCTTTTGAGCATTTTTTTAAACTAATCTATATATTGTTCTTGACTTCATAGTTGTGATAATAAAAAAATCTTTGATTTGATAGCTTATAACTGATAGTATGTAAAATAAAAGGGATTTATAATAATTAGGATGCAAAGGGATGAATATATATAAGGATATATGGGTAAATTTAAATCAAATTCAAACAATGCCAACTATTAATATATTGTTATATATATATATACTGATATTAGAAAAAAAAAAAGGTGAAAAAAAACCATTAGCTTTTTTTTTTAAAAGAAAAATAAAAAACATTAACTAATTACATATTTACTTTACATGAAGAGTGAAAGATTTCAAGAATTGGGGGTGGGGGGCAATAGTAGATAAAAAGGAAATAGATACCACGAATCATTGTATACAATAAATACGATTTTATTTCGTTGTTTTCCCTGGCCTTGTTTTATATATTTATTAATCAGACGATATATATAGTTATAATTGACTCCAAGAAAATAATTAGCGTGTTACGCTACGCATGTTGAGTTTGATTAATTCAAGTTGGTTCAAGAAAAACATCATAAATCAGACGACCAACCTTCCATGTTCGAACTTGTAATATACTCCTATATAAGCCTCATTGGATTACGCAAATTCATCAATAGTCTCTCATTTTCTTACAAATCTTTGTCTACAATGACCAACTTCTTTAGCTTCCAAATCTTTGCATTTCTCCTATTTCAGCTGGGTGTTTATCAATGCCAAGCAATAGCTCGCTATAAGTTTGTGGTACGTACGTAAATATAAGCTCTTGGCATTGATGATCTTATTATAAGCCATACGAAGGTGTTTAATCTTTCATAGAGTACTCACGTGGAAAGCTTGGCATTGTATCTATATTTAAATTATATGCCATAAATGAATTGATGATGTTACATTGAGCAATCATATATGCTTGCATGTTGCATTGTTTTTATCGAAATTTAAGAGGGAACAAATTAAAACCATAGTGTGAAGTATTTAAATTGATCGTGGGACTTATTTGTTGCAGGTGCAAGAGGCTTCATACACAAGATTATGCAGCATGAAGAATATATTGACAGTAAATGGACAATTTCCAGGCCCTACATTGCATGTTCACAAGGGGGAAACAATTATTGTTGACGTTTACAATAAAGGCCACGAGAACATTACTATTCACTGGCATGGAGTGGAACAACCGAGAAACCCATGGTCAGATGGACCCGAATTTGTGACACAATGTCCTATTAAACCAGGAGGAAAATTTAGCCAAAAGGTCATTTTCTCTGTAGAAGAAGGGACTCTATGGTGGCATGCTCATAACGACTGGTCACGAGCAACTGTGCATGGCGCTATAATTGTAAAACCTAAGCCTGGGACTACCTATCCCTTCCCTAAACCTTATGCTGAACAGACCCTCATTTTAGGTATATTTTATTGAAACTAATTCAAAGCTTAATTAAATTTGCATTATTGTTTTTATATATTAATTGAAAATTGAAATGCTAACAAAGATTAATTTGAAATGCTTAAACATGATAATGATATTACAGGAGAATGGTGGAAGGAGGATTTATCAGAGTTATACAAGGGACTTCTCCGTTCTGGAGCAGATCCAAACATTTCTGATGCTAACACCATTAATGGCCAACCTGGAGATCTTTATGCTTGCTCTAAACCAGGTCAATACTTTTATTTAATTCAACTCTAATTAGAGTTGACCCAATTAGGTTGGGTCAAAAGGAGACTTTTTCTTCTTGAATTAAGTATTTCTTCTAACGGCTTCCATTCAATATGCATATATATTCTTTTTTTTTTATTGAAAATATATGCATATTCTTAATTCCAACAAGGAGGTACTTAATTAATAAATTTTCATTGTACCATAAGGTATCTTCAACTTTAAGTTAATTATACTTGTTTGGATACCATTTGCAGATACATTTAAATTAAATGTGGATCATGGCAAGACTTATCTCCTCCGCATAATCAATGCCGCCATGCAAGACCTTTTCTTCTTCTCCATTGCCAACCACAACTTCACGGTGGTTGGATCAGATGCAAGTTACACAAAGCCTTTTACCAGTGACATTATGGCAATCTCCCCCGGTCAGACCATCGATGTCCTATTAACAGCTAACCAAAAACCTGATCATTATTACATGGCTGCTAGAGTTTACAATGGTGCAATTGGAAGTGAAACCAACAACTCCACTACAACAGCAATTCTTCAGTACAATGGCAATTACACTGCCTCTTCTCCGCCATTGCTTCCCAAGCTTCCCAACATTAACGATACAGATACAGCATTTAACTTCATTGGCAAATTTAGGAGCTTAGCCGATAAAGATCACCCCGTCCATGTCCCATTGAAAATTAAGAAACATTTATATTACACATATCCATCAACGTTGTCCCATGTCCTACAAATCAGACATGTTTTGGGCCAAGGGGACAAAAACTAGCAGCCAGCATGAACAACATAAGCTATCAGAGCCCCAAAATGGACATTTTAGAAGCTTACTTTTTTCATGCCAATGGGGTATTTGGGACAAATTTTCCCAGTTTCCCACCTTTCTTTTTCAATTTTACAGCTAGCAATTTGCCCAGGATCCTACAGACGCCTAAGCAGGCGACGGAGGTGAAGGTTTTGGACTACAACACCACCGTGGAAATTGTATTTCAGGCCACAAACTTGGTTAGGGGAACTGATCATCCCATGCACCTTCATGGATTTAGTTTCTATGTTGTGGGATCGGGTCGGGGCAACTTTGACAAGGACAAGGACCCTTTGAACTACAATCTTGTCGATCCTCCTTTGCAAAACACTATTGCTGTCCCTGTGAACGGGTGGACCGCTATTAGATTCGAGGCACACAATCCCGGTATGTCACTAATTCATTACATTTTTAATAGATTTTATATTCTATCATGCTTATAATTAATTATTTCTATTTCTTTTTTCATCTTAAATATTAGGAGTATGGTTCATGCATTGTCATTTCGAGCGACATGCCATATGGGGAATGGATACTGTGTTCATAGTTAAAAATGGTAAAAGAAGGGAAGAACGAATGTTACCATGACCATCGGACATGCCTCCATGTTAAAGGAATCAGCTTTCCGCCCAAATTCACCTTCATTCAATTTGTTATTGCTCAAGATAATTCTTCGGTAATAAAGAAACTTAATTTGTTGAGCACATGTAAAAGTTTTTTCTTGTTGTATTGTACTTTTTTTTTTCTGCCAAATTTGTTTTGACTCCAATAAATATATTCTTGAGTTCAACTTCCATTTTTTTTTTTTCCTTTTATTGAAAGGTACTCCCTCCAATCCATTTCAAGTGCCACAAATCAAGTTTTTGTTTATTTCATAATAAGTGTCACATTTATAAAACCAATACAATCTGTAGTATTTTTACCATATATACCCATAATTAATGAGGAGTTAGGGAGAGAGAAGATAAATGTAATTATTAAAAAGTTGGGGTGTTTAGCTCATTTAAAATAACTTTTTACTAAATTTAAGGTGAATTAATTATTGTCTTAATATGTGTAATCATATATATATATATATATATATCATATATATATATATATATATATTAAAACTGAGGAAGTTGGACAAAAGGAAATAAATTAATTACTTTAGGTTGATTGGGAAATATATTAATTACTTTAGATTGATTGGAAAATATATTAATTACTTTAGGTTGATTGATTAATTAGTTGATTTGAATAATTTGATCAATTAAAATCAATTTACATTAATTAACCATATCAATTGATTGATTGATTTATGTAATGTAATGTAATCTTTAGTTTCAATATTTTAGATCCAAAAATTTCTCCTAATTACAGCGCCTATACTTAAATGTAAATTTCATTTTAGATCCAAAATTAACTCATAAACTATGGCCCATAATAAATTATTACGTATTTTTTCACTATATATAAAGGGTCCTACTAACACTATCAAACCCTTATATTTTCATTTCACATTTCTCTACTACATCTTATTTTGTCTCACTCCATCGTTGTAAGTTTTTTATATTCAAGTCTCTTTCGTGTATTTAAAATTTTATTATTATTTTTTTGAGATCTATTATTATTTTCTTATATAAGATTCTTTATTGTTTTCATTATTTTATATTTATTTTTCTTATGCTTCGTTTTTGGCATTATAGTTGCTTTTTTTTATTGTTATTAACAAAAAATAATATATGTTGTCAAATTAAACTTCATTTTTATGTCAATCCAATTATCTCTATTATATATAAAATATAATTCTCAATTCTATTAATCTCTTTTCTTTTCTTTTAATTTTCAGTTCTCCTTTCCATTACTAGAGTATATATTAAATATAAATAGGTTTCTTTTGTTTTGTAGCTTAATTTTTAATATATGATTAGTAATATCTTCTAAACTTTCTTTTTTTTCCAAGCAATTGAATACTATTTCTAACAAAGTTTGTTATGGGATGCTTGGCTTTTATTTTCCTTTTCTTTTCATGATTAATGGATTGATATTTTTATTACTTATTTTATTGAAGTAATTCTTGGATTCTTTGGTTTTTATCTTCAGGTTTGAATAAAAATAAATAATATGTGAAGGAAAAGAGCTATAAATTGAACAAATTGTGCAAAAGAAATCATGACAAGATGGAGGCACCAAAGCCAAGCACCGCCAAAAGCTAAGGAAATTGGACTGTTGTAGTTCGCGCGTGGGTTGGAACGAAGCAAAAGGTGATTTCACAAACAATTACAAGGAAATCCTCCAATTTAAGTTGTTTTTTTAGGGGAGGGGGAATATACCTTGATAAGCTCCACTTTTCAAGGGGGGATTTACTTTTTTTTTTTTTGAGCTCTGGGGGTGATTTACTTTAAATTGCGTCAAATACTTCCCATCTTGGCTTTCAAGGTATATTACTTTTTAATTAAGTTAATTGAGTAATTTCCTAAATAATTTCTAATTGAGTTGAATTCATTGATCAATTAGTATAGATTCTCACTATCTACTTTCCATAAATATGGGAATACTGAATCAATTATAATTAATTTACATATGATCAAATGATTCATTAAATAGGTATAATTAATTTTAAAGAGTTATTTCACTTTTAAATTAAGTCAATTGTAACTAATTGGTAGCATTAAATTACTTAAAAATTACATCATTGATTAAATAAGTATTCAATTAGAAATTACTTATGAAGAGTTATTATACGTTTAAATTAAGTCAATTATTTATTTTTGCTATAAATAATTAATTAATTACTAATTTGATTACCTGAGCCAAAAAAATCTCTAATTACGTGAAATTCTAACTTTTTTTTGTCGGAGAAATCCTAATTCTAATTAATTCCTAATCTTTTACTAATTGATATCATGTTTATAACTCAATTTATATTGATGAATAACTTATCAAAGTTGATAATTGATTGATCAATAATTATTGTGCTACATAAAATTGGTCAAAACTATACCAGTATTCAAGTTAAATCAGTAATCATTGAAAATTAATTGATTTTTATGGTAAAATTAATTGGTTCTTCAAATTGATTATTATGTGGTAATCAATTTTAATTTACTACGTCAATCTATTGATGACTGATTGATTAGTTTATAATATATCAAACAATTATTCTAATGACACCGTTTCCATTTGAAATGTCTACTTCGTATATGACACAAAGTTTTAGGAAAAATAATATTGAATAAGTAAAGTATATAAGGAAGGAAACACGTTTTTATTTTAGGAGAGTGAACGTTCTTGAAACATCTAACGATAATAAGGTGTACATTTAATATGGAGTACAGTAAGATTCTATCTAATTACAAGAATATACAATACGTCAATTCGAAAATGAAAAACTGATAGATTCATTTGATCATAGTTCAAGACTTACAATTTCAATAAATATAGGCAACATTGAATCAATGATGAATTCAATGATGATTAAATGTAATCAGTAGCCAGTTATAAATTAATTTTCAATAATTGATTTACAAAAAAAAAGTTAAACTAAAACAATTGTGATTTATTTAGATCATAAGTGACAAAATCATTAATCATAACACAAACCAAATACTACTAACTATTTCTCAGTATGGTTATCAAATATAATAATTTACATCCTAAATTTTTTGAAAATTGTAAGAAGTTTTCCAATAATAATTTTTCTAAAGCGTTTTTCGTACCCGGGCAACAACCGGGTTTTAAACTAGTATATATTAAAACTGAGGAAGTTAGAAAAAAGGAAATAAATTAATTACTTTAGGTTGATTGGGAAATATATTAATTTCTTTTGATTGATTAATTAGTTGATTTGAATAATTTGATCAATTAAAATCAATTAGTAATAATTCTATTAATTAATTGTTAAATGAAAATTTTGATCAATTACAATCAATTAAAATTAATTCTATTTAGTTGTTAATTACTAATATTAAATTAATTATTACTTTAGGTTGATTAGGAAATATATTAATTTCTTTTGATTGATTAATTAGTTGATTTTTGAATAATTTGATCAATTAAAATCAATTTGTAATAAAATTCTATTTAATTAATTGTTAAAATGAAAATTTTGATCAATTACAATCAATTAACATTAATGCCATTTAGATGTTAATTACTAAAATAACCCTATACCTCACTCTATAAATACTTTGTTCCTTTATGTAAGTTCATCTCATTTTAGACGTCTTTTTACCTAGAAAAACCTTTTGAGAGTTTCAAAATTTGCTTGAGACAACTTTTGTTTATTAAGTTGGAAGATATTTTTTTTTTGTTTATCCTAAAATATAATCTTTAGATGAGTTTCTTTAATTTGTTTAATTATTCTAAATTTATTTTGTTTGATTTTTTGTTTTAAAAAAGTTTATTCAAACATTTTATATTGGCTGAATTAGTATGGCAAAATTTTTGTTTTTTTAGAAAAACTTTTATTTATTTAAGAACTTATAATGCTTATTGATTGTACCAAAAAAAATGTACAAAACACATTGTTGCCATAGAATACTTTTTTTTTTTTTACAGAAATAGAATAGGTAATAAGTTGTTGTATATTCATATTCTTTTTCTAAACAACTTTTGTGTAATTCTTATTTTTCATTCTTATGTTCTTAAACTATGTACTAACTATTTTTTTACTTTGTGAGTTTTAATTTTCTTAAAAAAACATTTATTTATTTATTTATTTATTGCCAAAATTTAACATCTTTGTTCTTTAAAAAATCCTTAAAAAGCTTTGCTATAATTCTGATATTTTTACTTTATATATTATTCAATTATGTATAATATATATATATATATATATTAAAACTGAGGAAGTTGGACAAAAGGAAATAAATTAATTACTTTAGGTTGATTGGGAAATATATTAATTACTTTTGATTGATTAATTAGTTGATTTCAATAATTTGATCAATTAAAATCAATTAGTAATAATTCTATTTAATTAATTGTTAAATGAAAATTTTAATTAATTACAATCAATTAAAATTAATGCTATTTAGTTGTTAATTACTAATATTAAATTAATTATTACTTTAGGTTGATTAGGAAATATATTAATTTCTTTTTATTTATTAAATAGTTGATTTTTGAATAATTTGATCAATTAAAATCGATTTGTAATAAAATTCTATTTAATTAATTGTTAAAATGAAAATTTTGATCAATTACAATAAAGTAACATTAATGCCATTTAGCTTTTAATTACTAAAATAACCCTATACATCACTCTATAAATACTTTGTTCCTTTATGTAAGTTCATCTCATTTTAGACGTCTTTTTACTTAGAAAAACCTTTTGAGAGTTTCAATATTTGCTTGAGACAACTTTTGTTTATTAAGTTGGAAGGTTTTTTTTTGATCCTTAAATATAATCTTTAGATGAGTTTCTTTAATTATTTTAGTTATTCTAAATTTATTTTGTTTGATTTTTTTTTTCAAAAAGTTTATTCAAACATTTTATATTGGCTGAATTAGTATGGCAAAATTTTTGTGTTTTTAGAAAATTTTTTATTTATTTAAGAACTTATAATGCTTATTGATTGTACCAAAAAAAAAATTAATGTACAAAACACATTGTTGCCATAGAATACCTTTTTTTTTTTTTTGACAGAAATAAAATAGTTAATAAGTTGTTGTATATTCATATTCCTTTTCTAAACAAATTTTATGTAATTCTTATTTTTTATTCTTATGTTCTTAAACTATGTACTAACGATTTTTTTACTTTGTGAGTTTTAATTTTCTTAAAAAAACATTTATTTATTTATTTATTGCCCAAATTAAACATCTTTGTTCTTTAAAAAATCCCTAAAAAGCTTTGCTATAATTCTGATATTTTTACTTTATATATTATTCAATTATGTATTATTATATGAACAAGTAATTCCAAATTTCTTATGTATTTTCAATGATCATGGACATATTTTGAGAGGAGAACTCATTTAAACAATTGTTGTTGTTTTAACTAATTTATATAAAGGAATTTTCATATATGATTTTCCATATGTTTAAAGTAACTAAATCAATTTCTATCAATAATTATTCACTTTCCTTAAGTAACTAAATAAAGGTCATGATAGAGCCACAATCATAATCGAGGAAAATATTGCAACAAATGGTCAAACAGGTTAGTAAACTTTTTTACTATTATTATTTAATTATTACTAATTACTAAATCACTTAAGATATATTGATTTTTTTTCCATATTAAGATATATTGATTAATTATACAGTAATTCATTTATTTATTGTCATACATATTTGCAATACATATCCATTTCTATTTATTAATAAAAAATTGCAAGTGTTTAATTACTATGTTGTAAATAAATTGCACTTTATTTTATTTAAGGAAAGCAAAAAATTGATCAAGTTAGTCGTTAATCAACTTTGTCAATCAAAATTATAATTGATTGATGATTATTTGATTTTGCCGTAAATAAATGAATCAATTATTAATTATGTTAGCAAAAAAATAGATTGACTGAACATACTAAATAAATTAGTGAATACTTCAAAAAAATAAATTAGTGAATCAAATTAGTCGTTAATTAATTGCCAAAAAAAGTTAGTCGTTAATTAACTTTGCCAATCAAAGTTATAACTGATTGGTGATTATTACATTTTGCCATAAATAAATGAATCAAATAGTAATTATATTAGCAAAAAAATAAATTGATTCAACATGCTAAATAAATAAATGAACCAAGTTAGTCCTAAGTCAATATTTCCAATCAAAGTTACTCCTACAATTTTGCCATAAATAAATGAACCATTTAGTAATTACGTTAGCAAAAAAATAAATTGATTGAACATGCTAAATAAATAAATGAATCAAGTTAGTGATCGTTAGTTAATTTTGCCAATCAAAGTCCTAATTGATTGATAATAATTTAATTTTACCATAAATGGCTACCAAAAAAAATTAACATAAAGAAATAAATCAATTAGTAATTATGTTACCAAAAAAATAAATTATTGAACATGTCGTTAGTTAATTTTGTCAATCAAAGTTGTAATTGATTGATGATTATATAATTTTACCATAAAATCGCCACCAAAAAAATTATCATAAATAAATAAATCAATAAGTAATTATGTTACCAAAAAAATAAATTATTGAATATGTCGTTAGTTAATTTTGCCAATCAAAGTTGTAATTGATTGATGATGATGTAATCAAAGTTGTAATTAGATAATCCAAACATTGTATTTTATATTGATACACGTCCATTCAATAATTTTTATGTCTTTTTTATCTTACTAATTTGTTGATATTATGTTGTTTTTAATTTAATACTTTATCATTTTAGTATTATCAATCAATATTTTACACCCTCCTCAAGTTTAAAAAAGGAACAAAGTTAAAATCATACGAAATTCCTCAACTGTAATTTTTTTAATTTTTTTTCATCCCCGGTAACGACCCGGTTATAATCTAGTATTCCTAATATGACACTTATTTTGGATGGGGAGCAATAAAATACTTATTAAATGCATCATGATTCACCTGCCAAACAAAACTGCTAGTAGAACTTTTTTTTTTTGGTCTAAAACCAATAGAACTTTAGAGGAACAGATCTTCGTAGCTCAAATTACAAAGCACAAGAATAGACCAAAGAAAACTACACCCAACTCTATATGGCCACCATTTGTTTCTGGCCAAAAAAAAACTCTATATGGCCACCAACTAATTAACCACTATCCTCGAAGCAACAAAAAGAAAAATAAAAAGGCAACCAACTGCGCCTAGAACCAGGAAAAAAAAAAAAAAAACCATATATAAGCCCAACTGGATCATAAACGAAAACGAGCAACAAAGTGTAACTCCTACAAACGTCTAGTCGCATGCATGAACTAACATAACAAACGTCTGCCATGGTGGGATGGAAGGGATCGAGCTTTGACCCAAGTTTAGAGTCCAAGGGGCATGATGAAAAATTAAAATTAAAATAATAAGAGACAACTTGTCCCTTTGGAATAGTTATGGGGACAATTGGACATTAGGCCAAT
Organism: Corchorus capsularis; assembly: GCA_001974805.1. Lineage (NCBI taxonomy): Eukaryota > Viridiplantae > Streptophyta > Magnoliopsida > Malvales > Malvaceae > Corchorus > Corchorus capsularis. The sequence continues at coordinate 701 of AWWV01013495.1, read as the reverse complement.
TGGTTTTCACTGTATTTTTAAATATTTAAATTTAATAAAGTAGATAAGTTCGTTACATGTGAATGCAAGAAATGGTCAAATCGATTCATGAAATAGTTACAAATTTATTGCCATGCGTATATTTGTATATTAAACCTTTCCTTAGTTCCTTTAAAAGAAAAACCTTAGTTTAACAATATGGTGAAAGTTATATAGCTTGATTCTTTGACTCAATGGTAAGTGAATGTTGGTTGAAATTTAATGATTTCAAGTTCAACTCCCACAGCATGTAAACTACATTTAAGTTTTGCATTAGCTTATGTGTGGTCTTTGTGCCCTTTGTGAAGTTTATTAGTTTATTATATTCAAGAAGGTAATGAGTTGTTTTTGTGAATTCTCATTGGATATGTTTGAGCGTATAGAAAAATATTGTAATGAGAATTCTGAATATCGTATCCTCCTAAAAGATAAAAGTAGAAAGTTAGATAGTAATTTGATGAATTTGATGATAATTCTAGAGATTTTTTTTGAAAAAGATTCTAGAGAGATTTATAGCAAGAGTGTTGATTCTTATTCGAATCTATGGGAAATCTGGTTGTAGGCGGAAATGCTAATTGGCTCTAAAAACTCCAAAAAGTGTCTAGAGCTGAGCTAATATGAACAAATTTTCTTTTCTTGATGACTTATGATGAGGCTGCAGAAATTTGGCTTTTCTCTCGTGT
>AWWV01013494.1:0-13366 GCA_001974805.1 Corchorus capsularis | reverse complement strand
TGCCAACTAACTTTATTCCTAGTCATGTGCTCGGAATTTTTAGTTAATTAGAAAATGGAAAGAAAATTAATCATAATTAAATAGACTTGACATGTTTGCTATATACTTCATCCGTTACTTTTTAATTGTCCCTTTTAACCGATTTATTTCTTTAAGAAAAATAATTAATTTCAGTTAGTTTCTTATATTCTATTACAATTTCACTTAATCTTCCTATAATGCCTTTAAACTATTGTTTCTCTCTAATTAAATGCATATTTGACCTTTTAATTAAACTCATGTTTTAAAAAGGGAATTTTGGAAAGAAAATATGGGCGACAATTAAAAAGGAACAAGGGAAATAGTCAATTAAAAAGAAACAGAGGGAGTACAAAATAATTTGGTACCATATAACCTTATAATAATTTCAAAAGGAAAAAAATAAAAATTCATTATCCTAATTATTAAAAGAGTTCAAGAGTATATATATATATATATATATATATATATATATATATTCATAGTTTTATTTTCAAAATTTGATCAACCCGAGACCTCAATGACTGCAAATATTAATTACATGCATCAATTATTTGATAGACATCTAATTCACTACTCCCTTTGTTCCAATTTAACTGTCCCAACCTTTGTTCCTTTTTAATTTTCAAATTCTATTAAAATGACATTTACCATGCTTTGTAACCATAAAAGTTACTAAATACCAGAACTTCCCGGCCGTGCTTCACGTGCGACTGTTTTATTTTATAAATTCTTTTAAGAAAATTTTTAGTTAAATGAAATTTTGTTGTGAAATGATAACAAAACAAAAGCAAGGGATTAGAGAATTGAAGTATGGAAAAGACAAGAGAATAGAGAGACAATAGAATATGGAGAAGAAGAAAATATGAAGAAGGGGAGAAATTGTTCTTATTCATCTTATTCCATAACAAAGTAAGTGACCTATTTATAAGCACATAGATACATCACCATAAGTATAAGGGAATGAACTTAGTACATTGGTATATGTGTATGAATGAACCAAGTCATCAATCATATCCTTGCTTTAATTAGATTCATGGACATCCACAACATACATGTATATTCATAAAAAATTTATAATTAATTTATAATTGTTTGATAATTCATTTTATATAGGAAAGGGGATGAATGTCTTTTAATTTTTCCAAACTAAATGATACAAATATAATAAACAAAACATTAGAAAATTAATTATTGACACTTGTCAAAGAAACCAAATGCCATGTGGCGCTCAATGAGGATCTTGCTCATAAAATTAATAGTAGGTTTAATGATAGTTGACAAGACTGAATACCAATTAAATGTAAGGTAATTTATTTTTTTTTTGCCAGAATATATAGGACAATTTGATAAAATAAGGTAAATTTTATATAAAATTTAACAAAATAACTATTTTTTAAACAAATAAAATAGTTAAATTGAACAATTTAAAAGGAACAAAGAGTAATTAATATAATTATTAGATATTAGTATATATTAGAATAGCGAATGCAAACCTAAAAACTCATAAAACTCATATCAAATAACCAAAACTAACTAATAAACAAACTAAATTTATGAGACTTAAAGCCAAGATTAGAGATTTAAAAATATACACTTATATATTAGTTTTTTTTAGGAGCCACTTATATATTAGTTGACTTGACGGCACTAACACGTGCTAAAAACCCCATTAATCAAATAATCCATATGTTAGTGCTCTTCTAATAAATATTACATAAATTTGTTATGACATGAGATCGGGTATTGAGCTGTTGATTGATTCGAGTTTACTCGAAGGTCAAGGTTAAAAAATCTCCCTTTCCGCATCTAGCATTTGACTCAATTGTAAGGTGTATGTTCCGAACCATGAGATCTCACTTTTGAGTCCCTCATTCGATACATGTGGGTTTTGTGCAGCGTTACATGACACTAACTTTATTAATTTGTTTTGTTTACTATTATATAATGGCAAATTATACAATACACCGGCGGTGGAGTTTAGAAAATTACACAAGCGGGTCCTAAAGGGTGACATGTGTCCCTTAGGGACTAGATTGAAATATTTAAAACTTAATTAATTAAAAAAAGGGACATGTGTCAACTCCACAAACCGCTTGTGGAGTCCAAAATTTACATCGCCGGTGTATCATATAATCACCCTTATATAATTGGTATATTTGGTCATTTCTAATTAGATATATTTGGATTTATAAGGAATATTTTTTTAAGAAATATAAATAATTATTTGATTATAATTAATGAGATTTAAATACTATATCCTCTTAAAAAACATCTCTCCCTTGCTATAGGAACAAGATTGGAAGCTCCCTAGTTTGAACAACAAACTACCACCTTGCAAGCGCAGCCCTATATTTTTTAGGAAAAGGTGATGTAGTAATTATTACTACTAGAGAGAACATTAATTTAGACCTATGCCTGCTATGTGAGCCTTACGTTATTTTATTAATTTAGATTACGCATGCTCTTTTAACTACTTTCTCTTTATTAGTTACAATGAATTTAATGAAGTACCTTCCTGTCTAGTATCGATCGAGCATCACCTTCCACATCATTACTATTACAAAATTTATAATCCATCCAAAAATAAGTACTGTAACTTGTTTACAATAAATACAATTTTATTCTTTTCTTATACTTGGATTGACTCCAAAACAAAAAAAAAAATGCAAATTATTAATATTTTTCATCTTTAAAGATGAAAAATAATTAAAATAAAATGTTCTCAACATGTATATAAAATTTGATGAAGGGAAGGGGTATATTCTAAATTAAATAAAAGTGTGTGTTAAGCGTGTTGGATTTGATTATTTCAATATAGTTGGTAATTAATTAAACACCATAAACCATGAGGACGACAAAATCTTCCATATTCGCCAGCTAATGTCTTGCTTTTCAAACTTCTATATATAGCTTAATTGCATAACGCTAATTCATCAAAAGTCTCTCTCTCATGTTTTCTTACAAATCTTTGTCCACCATGACAAACTTCTTTAGCCTCCAAATCTTTGCTTTTCTCCTATTTTTGGGTGCTTATCAATGCCAAGCAATAGCTCGCTATAAGTTTGTGGTACGTAAATACATAATCTATCTATCCTAATTACTATGTTGAATAAAGCTCGTTCATGGCCTTGACTATTGATCTTATTATAAGTCATTCGAGGTCAGGAATTTGCATTATATCTATTGCTTTTATACCAAAAATTTTCTCAAAATTTAGGCTCTAAACATGCCATAAATGAAATATTGTATCTTCTTGCCAAAAAAAAAGGAAATATTGTATCTATTGCATGGAATGTTTTTCTTTTTGTAGTCGAAAATTTAAGAGAAAAAGAAGAAATTAAGAAACTATAGGTGACGTGGGAATTTTTTGTTGCAGGTGCAAGAAGCTCCATACACAAGATTATGCAGCACGAAGAATATATTGACAGTAAATGGACAATTTCCAGGCCCTACATTGCATGTTCACAAGGGGGAAACAATTATTGTTGACGTTTACAATAAAGGCCACGAGAACATTACTATTCACTGGCATGGAGTGGAACAACCGAGAAACCCATGGTCAGATGGACCCGAATTCGTGACACAATGTCCTATTAAACCAGGAGGAAATTTTAGCCAAAAGGTCATCTTCTCTGTAGAAGAAGGGACCCTATGGTGGCATGCTCATAACGACTGGTCACGAGCAACCGTGCATGGCGCTATAATTGTAAAACCTAAGCCTGGGACTACCTATCCCTTCCCCAAACCTTATGCTGAACAAACCCTCATTTTAGGTAAATTAATTCTTTAAATTTGAATTTAGCTTTACATTAATTCTTAATTTGAAGTAATTAATGGGCAATTTGCTAATTACAAAGATTAATTTGAAAACCAGGTGAATGGTGGAAGGAAGACTTAGGAGAGTTATACAGGGGCTTACTTCGTTCTGGAGGAGATCCAAATGCTTCTGATGCTAACACCATTAATGGCCAACCAGGAGACCTTTATGCTTGCTCTAAACCAGGTATATATATATATATGCTTATTTAATTACTGTTTTTTCCCTAGATTATTACTTTTCTTCATCATCATACAATGCGAATTTATATATAATATTTACTAATTAATCACAATTTACGGACAAAGATTAGGTTGGGTGAAGCATTTTTCATAAACTTTTCCAACTGCTTCAACTATATTATAATATTGCAATATGCAATTTATATATTTAGTCCGATGACTTAATAAGCCGGTACTAAAAACAAACTTTAAACTTCAACTTTAGTATGGAGACAAATGGAAAAGGCCAATGAAAATTATCATTATATATAGCATATCACGAATAAATTAAGTATACCAAATAAAAACTCAATTGTCGCATGCCCTGATCCCGGATTAGGGCAACCTCCTCCCACCTAAACTTTTTTATGTAGGGGAAAAAAAAACCCAATTAAGTTTACTTATTTCTTGTTTCAATATTACCAATTTGCAGGTACATTCAAATTCAATGTTGATCAAGGCAAGACTTACCTGCTCCGCCTGATCAACGCGGCGATGCAAGACATTTTCTTCTTCTCCATTGCCAATCACAACTTCACAGTGGTTGGATCAGATGCAAGTTACTTGAAGCCATTTACGACTGACCTTATGGCAATCTCCCCTGGTCAAACCATGGATATCCTCTTAACAGCCAACCAAAAACCAGATCATTATTACATGGGTGCTAAAGTATACGCCGGTTCATTTGGAGTTGATACCAACAATTCCACTACAACAGCAATTCTTCAATACAATGGAAACTACACTGCCTCTTCCCCACCATTGCTTCCCAAGCTTCCCACCATAATTAATGATACAGATGCAGCATTTAACTTCGTAAGCAAATTTAGGAGCTTAGCAGATAAAGACCACCCCATCCATGTCCCATTGAAGATTAAGGAACATTTCTATTACACACTTTCCATTAACGTTGTCCCATGTGAAGCAAACCAGACATGTTTTGGGCCAAGGGGACAGAAGCTAGCAGCCAGCATGAACAACATAAGCTATCAGAGCCCCAAAATGGACATCTTAGAAGCTTACTATTTTCAAACCAATGGGGTATTTGGGACAAATTTTCCCAGTAACCCACCTTTCTTTTTCAATTTTACAGCTGCCAATATTTCAAGGGCCCTGCAGTTGCCCAAACAGGCGACGGAGGTGAAGGTTTTGGACTACAATACCACCGTGGAAATTGTATTTCAGGCCACAAACTTGGTTAGGGGAACTGATCATCCCATGCACCTTCATGGATTTAGTTTCTATGTTGTGGGATCGGGTCGGGGCAACTTTGACAAGGACAAGGACCCTTTGAACTACAATCTTGTCGATCCTCCTTTGCAAAACACTATTGCTGTCCCTGTGAACGGGTGGACCGCTATTAGATTCGAGGCACACAATCCCGGTATGTTACACTAATCCTATATTACTACCATTTTCTATTAGATTACAATATTTACAAGAAGATATTCTTTTTTTCTTTTTTTTTTTTGAAAGGGAAGAAGATATTCTCATTATACAATTAGATATTAGATATATTTGTTGTTGTAAATCAAAATAAATTTTCTTTTTGTGCAAAATAAATCAATATAAAATTGGACTAAATTCACGTGCAGAGAAAATTGATCAACCATATATTTTAAGATTTCAGTACAATGACTTCTTGGTTTCTTTATGAATTGAGACATAGTCAAACCTTGGTTATTCTACAAAATAAAAGAAAAATTATTATATTCAAAATTTCACATATACTTTTGAATATTTAGTTTTATATTGCTGTTTTGTTTATTATGATGGAATGGTGGTTTTTTTTTGGCCATATGATGGAATGGTGTTTATATATACAATGTCCACATATACAGGCTACAGCTAATATGTATAGTTTCATTTTTCCTTAACCACTGATTCTCTATTATAAACAAAACCATATAAATAATCTCACTAGGTGCATGATAGGTAATGGATTAGTTAGAATAGACTAGTTTTTACCAATTAGTTCTTGTTGAATTTTTCATTTTTATTAAATTAATAAATGTAACAAAATTTTTTTTTAAAAAAAGTAAAGGACAAAAAGAAATCAATAATTATATAGTTTCATGGATTGATATAAATAGTTTTATATTTTATGATTGTTTATCCATTTCTAATTTTCTTGTTTCTTTTAATTAGGAGTATGGTTCATGCACTGTCATTTCGAACGTCATGCCATATGGGGAATGGACACGGTGTTTATAGTTAAAAATGGTAAGAAAAGGGAAGAGCGAATGCTACCACGACCGTCGGACATGCCTCCATGTAATTAGGAGAATTCTCCAAATCAAATTCATGGTCATTCAAAATTGTTAGGGCATGGCTCAAGATAATTCTTCCCAACGTGATGATAAGAAAGTAAAGTTGTTATCCTTGTGAAAAAAAAAAAAGTTTGTTGAAGCGTGTAAAAGTTTTTTTTTTTCTTTTTAATATTTTTATTTTGGTGTAAAATAAGTGAAGTGAGAATTGTACTCCCTGGTTTTGGTTTTTAGAATTGTACTCACTGTTTTGAGTTTAATAAAAATGGAATATTATACAATATATATTGTTAGTGGAGTTTAGCAAACTACACATGCAAAGTTTAAGAGTTAACATATTTAGGGAATAATTTTAAATTTTAAAAACAAAACTAATTCTGAAAATGAGTATGTATCAACTCTCTCCCCGCCTGTACAGTCCAAAATTTACACTGTCAGTGTATCAAATAATTAACCTTATTAAATTGATATTTTATTTTTTTAGTGCAACTTCCTTTCTTGTAAACATAAAGTGTTTTCTATATAAAATAAGGACAATTATTTGATGCACCGTCGGTGCAGTTTTAGACTGTACAAGCGAGTTTATTAGATGATCTTGGTGTCTATTTAGGAGTTCTGATTATTCATAAACATGCCTCTAAGGACTTGTATGTGTGAATCATTGATAAGGTTCAAAATAATAGATTAATGACGAATTGGCAAAGGGCGGAATTGATAGAATTATATCATTCTTGACAAGAATAACATGGACAGGGGCGGAACTAGAAAACAAATATTAGAGTAATCAAAATAAAATATTAATAAAAATCGAGAAAAATGAAAACATAATTTCACTAAATCTTAAACCCAATCATCCATCAATGTTTTATAAGAAACAATAACTGTGTTGATTCTCTGCTTGATTTCCAAATTGAAATTGAAAAAGATGAAGCTTCTTAGTATGCTATAAGAGGTGAAGAAAACGAAATAAAAAAAGAAAGAAGACAAAGTGTTTGTTTTGGGTTTATACAGAGAGAATAAGAGTAAAGGCTTGTAGGGTAAGCATTTACTTTTTTTGATTTTTATAAAACGACTAAGTGGTGAGGAAACAAATTGTTAATACCAATAATAAATAGACACATGGCTACTAATTAAAGAACTCCTATGATTTTAACACTTCCCTTTAGATTTTATCTTTAGATTTTGACCATCCGTGTACTTTTTCCTTAACCCAAAACTTTTTAGGGTAGCCAACAATTTTTTCTAGGGGTAGCAACTTCTAAATTTTTAAGTTCTTTCTATATATTTTTTATTGCATTGGGGTAGCCATGGCTACCCCAACAACATGAGTAGTTCCACCTCTGAACATGGATCATTGATATCTAGAGATTATGAAACATTGGATAGCTTGTTTGGAATTAAATCCTAAATTACAAAACTAGATAACGTTTCCACTGGAAGGCTTAAATTATCCCTTTTATTCTTAACTATTCATGTCCATTGGAAGGCTAAGAAATCGTAAAGAACAAAGCATTACGAACTAGTAATTCATGAACAAGCACAACAATCAATAAGAATAGCACATCAAACTATTTATTGATTCTTAAATCCCTTGGAGGGGATGGGTCGTTGATCGGACCAAAATTATGCATTTTTTTATGGTCATTTTCCTATGCTTTTTGGGTATTTTATGCTTGATTATGCCTTATATTTGGTATATTTGTGTTTATAGGTGTTAAAGTGAAGAAAAGTGCAAATTCACAAATTTTGTACCTTTTTGGAGCCTTCTTGGATGATTATTTACACAAATATTTTCCAAGGACATTTTGGATGAAGAATGGAGCCAATATGATCGTGATTGAAGAGCTTGAAGAGTCAATTTTATCATCATAAGATTGATTTTCAAGAGTTTGAAGCAAAGGAGCAAAGTTGAATTTCAAGGCAAGAAAATATGTTAAGAGGTGTCATAGCACTGGAGTACATGGGGCGCGAGGCAAACCACATGGGGTGCCAAGCATGCCACATGGGCGCCCAGCGCAAGTCGACATGCAACCAGCAACCACATGGGAGCAGGCGACCTGGGGCCTGAGAGCAACGCCCTGGGTGCACAAGCCATTGAAATGAGCGCCAGGGGGAGTCGGGGGCCAGCCATGCGCTCGCTAAGCATGCCATCATGCGTGTCTTCACCTTGAAGCCACTTCACTTTTTCCAGATTTGGCGACCTTTCTGTATTTTGGCCATAAATTTTGATCCAGAGCTCCGTTTGAGGAAAATGAGTAGCCGTTGGAAAGCTAACTCCAAGATCTACAACTTTTGTGTTTTAGTCGAAGCCCAGTTCGAACGATTTCATGGATGAAAATGCCCCTGAAGTCAGCGGACAGAAACTGTCTTGGTCTTGTTTTGCGGGATTGATCCAATTGAGCCCAAATCCTTATTTGGACTAGCTTGAAGACTTGAAGAGCAGCCCAGCACGTCCTTAGGGTTTGTTTAGCTCTAAATGAACCCTGAGCCACCCTCTATAAATACCCTCTTAAATCTAAAACCCTAAGACACATAGAAACTATCTTTTCTCAACCCTAACTCTAGGTTTTGCGATTTTGGAGAGGAGGCAGCCGCCCACCTCTAGCATTGTAAGTCTCTCATGGATTGCTTGCAATCCATGAGTAGCTAAACTTTTATATTTCTTTTCCTTAGGTAGTTTTGATCAATGAATTTATGGTGATTGATTTGAATACGTTTCTTATCTCTATACTTCATCTTATGTGTTCATACTTTGATTGATTTGGTGTACAACATATCTTGAGATTTATGAATGCTATAGTTAGATTCAAGTAGCTTGAGTCAAGCTAATGTTGGTCCAAGTAACAATTGTAATTCTAGGAGTCCTAGGTTCAATGGGATATCAAACCTTGTTGAAATCTTTAGGCCGAGATGGAAATTGACGTAGGCAAGTTTGGTATTGATTTATCATGCATGTGGATTAATAAAACCTAATGCTTGTTATAGGAAGGGTTGAAACCTAGACTATAACATTAGAGGTTAATTGTCAGCGAGATGCGGGTTAATCTTCTTAGCATGTTGGAATTAGCATCACATCTGTTCCTATACCAATTATTCAAATGGAGTTGTTTAAGATATTAAGAGGATTACTTTGTTTCAATGAAAGTTGATGTCTATGTCTTAGGCTATATAACGATTTGGGGTAATTTATGATTTTTAATTGATTGCAATCTAAGCCAAATTTATGTTTAGTGTATATGATCCATGATTCGCTTGATCAAAGTAGTTGTCTAAAGGAGAAGAAGTATGCTTTTTACTCATTGTTTTTCTTAAATTCTCTTTTAGATCTTCAGTTTATTTCTTTTAATTGTTTTCTAGTTTAATTAATCTATTTTAAAAAATCCAAAAATATCTTTTCTAGGTTAGAATTTCTTTTGTAAGATTTAACTTTGATTCGTACCTTCCCTGTGGATTTGACCCCTACTTGCCCTAGCTATTTGTTATTGGTTTGTGGGGAATTATCTTGTGATTTGATCAACGACCGGTTACAATTTTGGCGCCGTTGCCGGGGAAGGTTTAAGTAATTGAAGGCAAATTATTACTTAAGAATTTCTTACCTTTATTTATTTTTCGTTATTTTTCTTTTCAATTTTTAGTTTAGTTAATTTTTCCTTACTTTTTATTTTTCTAGTTACTTGTTATTGTTCGATTCTTTGTTTAAGTTCTTTCTAGGTATTGTATGCCAAATACAAGGAGTAGTGGTACCAAGGACTTAGAGTTCAATTCTGAGCCTGAACGTACACTCTTTGCACTAAGGAAGGAGAATTTGTTTAGAGAGCAAGGAGGAGATTCGTCAACACCAAGTTCTCAAGCTAGCTCTCCACGTTCCACCACTTCTTCTTCAAGTTTGGAATTACAAGCCCCAAGAGAAAACATGGCCAAAGAAAACAACAACAATAGGACTTTGAGGGAACTTGCTGCCCCAAATGTGACTACACCGCGCTTAGAAATTCAATATCCAACCAATGAAGAAAATCTTGAGATCAAGTCTGGATTCATTCATTCATTGCCAAAATTTCATGATATGCCTGGAGAAGATCCACATCGACATCTCACAGATTTTCAAATTGTTTGTTCATCCATGAAGATGCAAGGTATCTTTGAGGAGCAATTTAAACTTAGAACTTTTCCTTTTACCCTTATGGATCGTGCAAAGGATTAGTTGTACTACATATCTAGTGGTTCAATCACTTCTTGGACGAGCCTTAAGAAGTTGTTTTTGGAAAAATTCTTTCCTGTTCATAAAGCCTCAAGCATTCGAAAGGAGATAAGTGGAATTAAGCAATCCCAAGGCGAGACTATGTACGAGTTTTGAGAACGTTTCAAGAGGTTGTGTTCAAGTTGTCCAAATCATCAGATTCCTCAACAATTGCTTATTCAGTATTTCTATGAGGGTTTACTCCCATTTGATAGGTCTTCCATAGACTTTGTAAGTGGAGGAGCTTTCATCGACAAAACTCCCACCAATGCTTGGACTTTGATCGAGAACATGGCCGCAAACACACAACAATTTGGTACTCGAGAGAGTTGTGCACAAAGAGATGGAAAAATTAGAAAGATCAATGAAGTCTCAACCCATTCCTCTACATTGGAGCAACGAATTGAAGAAGCAAATCAACAAATTGCTTTGCTCACTGATTTGGTCAAATCGAACTTATCAAGTGTGTCAAAGGTTTGTGGGATTTGTTCATTAGGACATCATATGGATAAGTGCCCTAGTTTGGTCGAAGATGATGTGGAAGAAGTCAATGCTTTAGGAATGCAAGAGGGATTTCAAAGGAAGCAAGAGCCATTTCCAAGAAGCTACAATTCTTATGGGAACCAAGGTGCTTATCAAGCAAGGCCGAACAACTATCCAAGGCAATCTTCACACTATTCTGAGGGAATGCAACAAATGAGAGAGACCATGGAGATCATCAAGAAGCAATTAGGTCTATTGGCAAGTGATGTGAGCGAGCTCAAAGCACAAAGCCAAAACAAGATCCCATCTCAATCAAAAGTGCCCCCTAAGGAGAATGTGAATGCTATTACCTTGAGAAGTGGAAAGGAATTGGAGGAACCATATCCAACTAAGCCTACAATGGATGAAGGGACAAGCAAGAATGAAGAAGAATTGCATGTGCTAGCGAAGGAAGTTAAGACTGAAGATGATGAACCCATTATTCTTGAATTTGTCAAGGATAATGGAGAAGCCAAGGAAACTTCTGTGGTCAAGCCCAAATTGGATTCAAAGAAGGAACTTTTTCCAACCAAGTCAAGGGAATCAATGAAAGAAGATGAAGATCAAGACATCTTGGATATTTTTCGAAAGGTCGAGATCAACATCCCACTTCTTGATGCAATTCAACAAGTACCAAGGTATGAAAGGCTTCTTAAGCAATTGTGTACAAACAAGAAAAGGTTGCAAGGTAAGTTGAATGTTGGAGCAACAGTTTCTGCTGTTTTGCAAAAACATTTACCTCCAAAATGCAAGGATCCTGGTATGTTTTCAATTCCTTGTTCAATTGGAAATACTATTATTGATAATGCTATGCTTGACTTAGGAGCATCTTTAAGTGTTATGCCTTATTCTTTCTATCAAACTTTAAATGTTGGTTCTTCAAAACACACTGATGTTGTTCTTCAATTGGCCGATGCATCTTTGGTACATCCCTGTCGCAACGTCCGGGTCCAGGGTCTCCAAACCCTACCGTTTAACGACTTAAAGAACTAAAATCTAAGGGAGTCGCCACTAATCTTTTTTAACCTAGGTGTGATTAGCCACCTATCAGATTATTAAGCCTAATGTTAACCTAAGCTTAGCGAAGGTAACACTAAACCTAATAAAAGGTCTTCTAACCAGAGTCCTAAGGGTTCGGGAGCCGGGTACGCGTGGGGAAGGATTAGCACCCCCACGACGCCCGTCAAAAGACGCCACTGACTAGTCTACACTTAATTGTGGGTTTCTATTACCGGTTGCTACTATTCTTGGATATTTTCATGCCTTTAAACTCTCTCTCTCTCTTTTCTTCTTTTTACTTTCCTTCTTTTATTCATTTTCCTTGTTTGACTATCATTCTTTACCTTTTCCATGCTTTACTTTTCTTTTTACTCACCTTTTACTGAATTACTGATTACCATCATTATTTTACCGATTATTCTTTACTTTGTACTGATTACTATTTTACTCTTGTTGATTACCTTCTTACTTTTTACTGATTACCATTTTACTCTTTTACTGATTACTATTTTCTGCTCCTTTTTTACTGATTACTCTTTTACTTCTTACTGATTACTATTTGACTCTTACTAATTACCACTTTGCTCTCACTGGTTACTGTTTTACTCTTAATGATTACTTTCTACTGATTACTATTTTACCTTTTACTGATTATCATTACTTTTTATTGATTACCTTTTACTATTTCATTCTTTACTGATGATCTTTTTACTTTTTGCTGATTACCCTTTACTCTTTACCATTCTTCCTTTACTGATTATTCTTTACGTTTTACCATTCTTCTTTTGCTGATTACTCTTTACTTTTTTATCATTTTACTCTTTACTAATTACTCCTTACTGATTATTCTTTACTCTTTACCATTTTTCCTTTATTGATTACTCTCTGGAATTTAATTACCATTTCACCATTTTTCTCTTTATTGATCACTAATTTTACTTTCTCCCTTAAGTATCGATTTACCGATCAAAATATTGACTTTTAATCACTGATTTACTGATTACTATTTTTACCTTGACTCTTAATTACTGATTAATCTCTTACCTTGACTCGTAATTATCAATTTACTGATTACTATGTTTTTACTTGATTACTGATTTACTGATTACTATTATCTTGACTTTTGATTAATCTCTTTTTACTGATTTACTGATTACCATCACTTTGACTCCGATTAATCTCTTTTACTGATTTACTGATTACCATCATCTTTAACTCCGATTAATCTCTTTTTACTGATTTACTGATTACCATCACTTTGACTCCGATTAATTCTCTTTTT